>OZ007570.1:30704687-30997094 GCA_963931925.1 Onchidella celtica
TTCCCCCGGATCTTTTATTTCATAGTAAACGTCCCCCCCGGACGAAGTAGAACCCCTGTGTCTCTGGTACAACGTCACCCCCCCCCCCCCAAACAAAAACAAAACAAAAATGCTATTTAAAAAAAAAACAACACCAGTCAAAAATCGTTTTTGACACAGAATTTGGATTCGAGGGTTGTCATGGTGACATTTCATTGAGTCCTCAAGGCTTCCTGTGAAAATTATCACAATTCTTCATTTTTGGCAAAATGCAAGGGGGAACTTTTACTTTGAAGTCCTTGTTCCGGGTGACCTTTTACTACAAAGTGTTTGTTCCGGGGGAACGTCCACTACGGGGGACCAAAGATACAATGTAGTAGACAACTACAGGCACGGGGAGCACCCGCACCGGGTGAAAGGGTATCTTTTTGCCCAATTTTGACTTCACCAAAGACAGTGTGCCTATCTGTTTAGTTTGGTGGGTTTGTTCATATTTTGGGGCCGACTGAAACCATTTACAACCGCCTGTAAGCTCCTACGCCCCGTGGAAGTGCACAGACGGATATTGTTTACCGCAGCGACCTACTTTCCGCTCCATGCTAAGAATGGTTTCGCAGAGCCTCCCGTGTTTCGCAGTGCAAATCGACCAATAGTGAAACCTCTCTATACATAATACTCTCTGGTGTTAGTAAGTCCATGAATATAACATTGTATTCGATACCGCCATAGAGCCACGATTTTTCGGTCGTGGTCGGTTGAGACTTGAGGGGAGGGCACGGCCGTTTAGTAGTGTATGGCACGCCAGCACGGTAACGATAGCAAGTCGTTCTAAATCTAGTGTTCAGGCGTTCAAAATGACCTTGCTTAACAGATGATTAACAAAGAGCCTTGTGACTCGAATATCGACCTTGCAAGATGCATCCCCATTGTGCGTGCTTTATGTGTGTGTCACTTTACAATTTCTGTGATTTTATAAACTATCACCATCAGGATTGGACTCGAGTTCACAGATCAATGTCGTAGCACCGTGTTATGTATGTGGTTGATGAATTCGAAAATGGCGGAGTACCGATGCCCTTCCAGTCATTGTGTTTCTGTTCGGGCAACACGATCGATTTGCCACGCTAACATAGAAATGGCACGGTCGGACTCGATCAGTCAGTCTGAAAGACTAGAGATCTATGACCATTTCATACCCTTTGTTAGTTGATAATAATCGTTGAATTGTTCTCGTCATTTTTAAAAAATCATTTCTTTTTCAAAATGTTACTTGTTAGCCGACTTCATGTTTACCAATACCATGTAAATGTAACCATGTAATATGAATGGTCGAAATTGTTTAGGGTGGGGGATAAATGACTTTAGTTTAATTCGTGCAGCTTGGCAGCGTCTAATAAATCAGCAAGACTTTCCCCTTCTTAAGGACATTGGGCAATGATTATCATTACCATACATCAGACATTCAAGCTCTGTGAAAATTAAACAGTTTGTTGAACAAAACCAGCGAAGACAAAATTGGGCAAAAAGAAAAAGTTGTATGTTGCAAAACCCCGCGTGAGTAATAAAACCCAAACAATACAAAGTAAACTAAAGAGAAGACAGAAAATACACAAAATTTTCGGCTTTCGCCTTTCTCAAGTGAAAAAAATCGAACAATAAAAGACTTCAACAGGAATGAAGCGGAACAGTTTGACTAGTGGAGGGCATGATGTGAAAGAAATATAGATATAGGAAGATAAACCGATAAAAATGTACAACTATCAAAATAAAAGGAAACAGAGAAGCACAATACAGCACAAAGTATTTTCTGTCTTCTCTTTAGTTAACTTTGTCAAGTATTGTTTGGGTTTTATTTCTCACGCGGGGTTTTGCAACATAGGCCTACAACCTTTTCTTTTTGCCCAATTTGGACTTTGCTTATAGCCCTGCTGCGGCCCCAGTTTTTCTGTGGTTTTTATGACAAAACCAGCGGTTGATTATAATAGTAGATCTAGATCTAGATCTAGTATAATACAGATCTACTGTGTTTTTTTCAATGTATCTCTGGCACAAAATGATTTTTTGGTGATCTTTGGTTTTTAATTTGTTTCTCACAGAGTGTGCCAGGTGACTGCAGTTTTCACAGGCACCCACAGCCTGTAAAAATGTCTCTGCTGAGACACTGACCAACCCCTCAAAACTGCATTACCTGCATGCAAGGTAGGAGAGTTCTGTGAAAAGTAATTTTTGTGGCACATGTATTTGATCATTCGAAGAAAAAAAGGTTCTTAATGAAACGAATTGGTTGAAAATTCAGTGCACAGTAAAAAATTTTAAAATATAGACTAGATGATTTAAGGGTGAGCTGTTGTGCGCTTCTTGATGAAAATGCAGTGGCATTTTATTACAAATAAGGCAAGGTTACTCAAAGTTTGTGTCCAACAAAGCCATGGCCTTTGCTTTGCAGTTGTTTTTTTTTACCAACTACTGCCACTGTCAGGCCGATATGACATTAACCCTTTCAATGTTTAATCCAGCCTTTCAATATGGCCCGCAATTTGTTCAACCAGGCCGAATCTGGCTTTGTCTATTATAACGCTGCCATGTGTTCAACCCAGCCGTTTCCAGCCGGCCAGTGTACCCCCGTTTTGTATACAATTTTGAGAGGAAGAACAATGCATGAATAGCTATAAATAGTAAATGATATCACCAGGTAATCTTCAGATGCCCACTGACCCAGTTTGAACTGTAAAGTGTGGGTTAGGCCTACAAGTAATGTATTGTATTACACATGGTCATCCAACAGGCCTGTTCCTCCCTCTAAGCCTATGTCATCATGTATTGGTCAGCACAGGCTTGTACTGTAGTACACAGCATGTGCATAAAATTTACTAGTGTGGTGCCTCTGTGTGGGTAGTGTTGTGTGCTTGGATAAAAAACGGGATGGGATGCGATAGTGTGTAATAGTTTAATACGTATAGGCCTAGTGTCCGTCTGTCTCAGAGGTAGTGTCATACATCCCCGTACAGCATTTCATGTTCACAAAACCAACAAGCAGATTTTGGCATTCCGATGTAAATAGGTACCTCTCTTTCTTTCCCTAACCCTCTCCTCTTTCCCTTTCTTTCTCAAATACAACCACCCTGGAAGCGCACTGGTGTGCTATGCATACTATTTCTGTGTCTGTAAGGGAAGAGTGCATAGAGCTGAGTGTTCTTGGAAGACAGAAGAACTATAAAACCCAAAAGAGGACGCCATGTGAGGGTAAAATGAATTGAAAAACGTCATTTAAAACAAAAATTAACTGTAGTTATCATTGGTTGTGTTTTGAGCTGGCTTTACGTTGTAACTTGTATTAAAGTTTTGAAGCTTATACATATACTTTTAGTGGTATAGTCAGTAACTGAGATGTATGTGATGATTTTTTTTACTATATTTAGATCTCTCAAACTTTCACTTAAGATTTCTCTGGTTCATTTTTTGAGTTCACTTCCTGCCAAGAGTTTATGTTCAAATCAAATGAAGAGTGCACCACAGTCTGACCTGCTGTAACATGTTAGGCATCATGAACGACTTTGCCCTTTATTCACATCAGGATTTTCATGAAATTTGTTTGTAATAGTGGACTGATTACGGTGTTATCTCAATGCAGTACTATCTGAAAGTATTGAAATGACTGAAAGACTAGAAAGAGGTGTCACAAGTCTGGCATCTCTTGAATGTTTTACTTTTAATGACAATTGGCAGTCAGAACATTTAAAAAGTACATGTATATATTAATTCTAAACATACAGTAGACAACGGTAAAACCGAAATCGGCGGGACCACGGGTTTGTTTTCGGTTTAGACAGAGTTTCGGTTTAGCAATAGGAGACTTGAAAAACGCCAGTTTCAAGAGAGGCAACCCAAATCACTATCATAGAGGACAAAAATACATTATGTAATGTAAGTGCACAGCTAAACGGGCTCAAGTCCTCGCTTGCTCTGCGTTTTTGGCTTAGAATGAGGATGGGTGATTGCTCAAGTCTAGGCACACTCGAAGCATGGATATGCGGGCGAATGTGGACTAACTCTCAGAACAGGGAGGCATGTGTGTGGACGGACAGTACAGAACCGTCGTCCTGCCGACCTCCTTGCCGTTACCGTACACGATGTCATGAAATGCGCTGTCCGCAATAACTAGATCTAGTGTTGTCTCTCTGGTGTCATACATTTTACATGAAATGTCTCTCGTGATGCGCCAAACGTAACGTCTCCTGCCATCTGATTTCGGACCCGTGAGGTTATATGCCTCCATTCTCTTCCCCATCCCTGTAGTGCTTCCGCTCCCATGCAGGCCGGACAGAGCGAAGCATGCTCTGCTTTTATTTTTTGAGGGGAGGGAGGTGTAGTGGGGTGATACAGTGTCTTGGCTCGATCTATGGCAAATCACAGTTGTCTGGCCACTGGCTCCTGCAATTTTCTTTTCGGTTCAACCACAGGCTTATTTCGGTTTAACAAAGATAAAGAGGGAAAAAATCGGGGATTCTTATTTTCCTTCGGTTTAGCGCTAGTTTTGGTTTATCCATTTTCGGTTTAATCGTTCTCCACTTTATTAAACATTGACAAAGAGATCATACTCGACCACTTTTATTTTTCGAGCTGACACCTTTACTTGAGAATCTGTTGCTGAGCAAAGAAAATGAAACTGAAAGTAACCTTCATCCGTTGCAAATACTGAAAAAAAAAAGTGTTGTGCATTGTGAACTAAACTGAAACTATGGGTGCCCAATACCAAGAATGAAAACACAAAATTAGAAACTGAAACTGTACAGTTGTATTTGGTCAAGTATTGGATTTGAAACTAAAACAGATTTTAACAATAAAAAGGATGCAGTTATGTGTGAACTGTAGAGTGTCGTCACACATCAGGCTAAGGAGCTGATAACAGACGAGTGCGGCCAACTTTTCCATCAAAGGGAAGCCTCCAGGACACGATAAGAACGCATAGTTAGGATGTTTTGCATTCACAGGTCTGGCGCTCGCCACCTCGTGTGAATGTGGAGGATAATTCACTGTAATGGCGCATTTTACGAAGCCGAATAGAGAAAACGCAAAGTTATGTTCACTGCCCCGCGGCCACTCTTGGCCTTGATTGAAGTTACGGGAGGATTTCCATTGAGTCACACAGTAACATAGATATATAATGATACATGTACTGTAGTTCAAGGACGGGCGTGCCGTTAGCGGGGCAGGGGGTGCAGGTGCAGACCCCCGTGGCGAGCGCGTCCTCTAGATGGATGTTTTTGTAATTAATTTCTACCCGACTCGGGGATTAACACTCAGAACATGATGTATTTATTCTACATTTGAAACAAAATGAAAATTTGTAAGTAGCGTACACTTTGACCCAATGTAATTCGTTAAGATGCATAAAATGAGGCCGTGAAAAATATATATTGTAAAAAAAGGTTTTGCATCGACACATCTTTCATTGTTCTATCAGTGGTGTCATCTTTGAATGAAACTGTCTCTCCCGCCATCTCTCTCATTCCCACATCCGCATTTTTATGTGTGGCAGTGAAACCGATCAGTGCTGTGTCATTAATTTAAATTATTTTTATGCGCTGAGGGCTGAGATACGAAGAAATCACCGTTCCCTCTAATCAGTATCTATTCTCTGTTGTCTTTGACCCGGTCGGTCAGAGTCGCCAATCTCTGTGGCCTGCAGTGAGTTGATTATGACTATGAGACTGAACATAACCGTGTCGCATCGATGTTAGGGCAACTAGTTGTTTTTCCTTGAGTTTGAGTTGATGTCATCGCACTTGGCCACTGCTTCCTACCGGGGAGATAAGAAGAATTGATCCCACAAACCGGCGTCGACAATTACGGCATGGTGGTATAGTGCGGTCTTCACTTTGAATATAAGAAATTATCATAAATCATGTAAATTTATATGTTCCTCGTACAATTTTATTTTTTGGTTCTCAAATCTGTAAGGCTAGACTCCCATTCGTCGGGGTACGGTCAGGCTGCTCTCCTAACACCCGGCTGCGACTAGTAAAAACCTGCTTCGTGATCATTACAAAACGGCTGCGACATTCGTCTTTTGTCACTTTTCTCTTTCTCTGCGGGTTGAAATATAACTGAAACATGGCCGCAGTGTGGTTTCATCCATAAAAATTGCTCGACCGATGCAGCTATTCCGAAAACTCTTACAAATTATGTGGTGCGTGCAGAAGAAAGCGGGAAATGAACACACGGTTTGGAAGAACCTCGACCTTTTCTGCACATGTGCAGGGGCATTTTGTTACATCTCCGCTTTTTAAAAATTCTCTGTTTTCTTTCCAATTTCAGTCTTCAGTTTGATTCTGTTTAGGTCTTGCAACTATTGTTTTATTTCTTACGTCTAACATAATTTCTCGTCCTCTGTATGTGTTTATTGTGCTAAGCGGCTGACCTGTTACACAGGAATACTTTGCCGTTACGCTCTTGCCTAGGCTTCTCAATTTTTACCTTGATAACAGGATACGCATTTGGTATTTGAAGATCTTTGTTTCTCGACGGCCTCAGCCCAAGGCGGGTGACCCAAATTTGGGGCTGGAAACTTAATGCCAGCATCCACTCTGTACACTTCACATGTGCCGCAGCAGAGACGGTCTGTGGCACTGACTTGCAACTATTATCTGTATTATTATGTATTATTTATTATGTAAAGGGGCCTTTAAATGTACAGTTGATTCATCGACAAAGTCAGAGTTTAACCGAGAGACGCTGGATCTGGGTCATCGCTGAACCGACAGTTTGTCGACGAGAGAAGTTCCGTTCAGACTGTTGTAGCTAGTTGGCGCGAAATTCAAAACGTCAACAGGATGGCTGAAGCAAGGCACCTGGATGATTTGGCAGCATGTTTTGTTCTCAGTTCGGTAAATTTCAATAAACTGTAGCACAGTTTCCTTATTATTCCACCCGGACATTGTATCAGTAGTAGAACTAGAAGAACTGTGGTATAAATATGTAAAATAAAAGCAAAACTGGTAGCGTGTAGGCAAAAAATAAACAGCACTAAACAGCTAGATCTAGATGAAACAATGGTGTAGGCCTCAACTGACTCCAACAAAGAGGGGCGTGAGAGTGAGATGTGTTGTTATATAATTAAATTGCCTTCACTTTCAAAAATGAAGGGACGGGCCGTATGGTGAAAAAACAAAACACACAAAAAAATGTAAACTTGGTAATCCGGCATTAAATTGCGTTCCTCGCGGGATTTTTACTAATTTTAGGTCGCTGATCACGAAAATCATATTATATTTCTGATTTGACCAATATTTAGGAAATTTTTAGACTGCATTCTTAACTCCGCCTGCGGCAACATCAAAGAAGCCACTCCCTCGTCGCCACTCGTCGCTCATGCTTCAGTTCGCCTGCGGGAAAATATCTGGCGAAGCCAGATATCTGGTGCATTGACTGAGAACCCTTCGATATCGAGAGGGTCGCTCGTTTCCACGTTCATGTTTACGAGAAGTTGACAGGATCCCCGCCATTCTTAGTTTGTCGATGAATCAACTGTACGTTTAAAGGGGCCTTAACTCGTATGTAGGTCACTGGTCTCCTGCGACAGTCACTGCTAAGAACGATAACTGCTGAATAATACTTATAATAGTGGAGTATGTTCAGTTATGTCCCCTTCACAAAATAATTCTCCACCTTTGAACGCAAAAGGCTTTTCTTTATTAGGCCACCTACAGTAACCAAATTTTGCATGTAGGCTTCAAATACTGTGAAGGATGCACTGAAGGTTGGATTTTTTTTTTTTACTGATTTCGTTTTTCAATTTTTTTGAGTTTGCTTTGTGTTACTGTCTGCTCAACTCCTATTCTCCTTTTTTACAGGCACATGACCCTGGACATGAACACTCCATGACCCAGGAAATGAACGCTTCATGCCAGCTGATTTAAACCCGAAACACAAAAATACTGAGACACACCATTCCTTTAAGGTGAGTACTAGTCTTTTTTGTTAAATTATGAAGGGGTGTGGTGCGAATTGTTGCATTTTTGACATCGATGATATGTGTGCAAATCAACAGACAGAATATGACGAATTCATTCATCTCCGTATCCTGTGTCTTGGGGAATTCCCTTGCCGAGACATGTAGAGAGGGTAGAAACTGACAGGTGGGGTCCACGCAGGGTGGGGGTTTTAAGCTTTTCTTTTATAATTTACAACAGCCTGTAGATGACTGAACCCAGCACCCCACTCATATTTATGTAGTTCTCAGTAACCCAGTCACATATATTTGATTTCTAATTTCACATTGTAGACATACAGGATGATATATTTATATAAATTTATATACATTTTGCACCATTGATAAGAAAGACTCGATGAATGTGCATAGTTTCAGTTTCATAATCTTTTATTCCCGCTGGTGGTTGGTGGGCATTTCTGGTAGGGTCTTCTTTTATCCCATCATTCAGCTATATTCTGTCTATCATCTTGCTTTTTTCTAGCACAATCTGCCGATACTGTGTCCACATGCTTTCTCCAAACTCAGCCCCAACTAAAAACTTTAATTCCAGAGCCTGCTGTTTGGCTAATGAGGATACCTACATATCAAGAACCATGAAAGGCTGTGGATATATCTGGCTTTGTGTCATCATTGTGGTTCTTATTAGTACCTTGTTCATTGTGGATCTTGCCAGTTACTTGTTATACGGTACTGGACCTGAAGATCAGGATGGGGAATGTATAAGAGCTTTGTGTCTCAATGGCCTCAACCTCGTGGTGTTAACCCTTGGGAATTTTGTATTTCCTGTAAAATCTGACATTCCAGTGAAGTCGACAGATGACATACCTGGCATTGTTCATTCAAAGAGACACCCTGGCTACCATTCAAAAGCTGGTTTTTGTAACTTTAAAGAAGATTCAATTGAGTCACGGTCACCAGTTGACCTTCCGGTGACTATTTCCTTGTTGTTCTTTCTTTGTGCCTGCTGTGTATATGCTGTTCATGTTGTGCCCAATAAGCAGTCAAGCCCGGATTCAAACCTGAGCTTGAGATTAGTGAAACCCCTGGCCAGTGGCATATCTGGGAAACATGTGGATGGTTGTATCGATTCATTGGATACCATCAGCTGTTTTCTTTGTTCCTCCAAGCTCAAAAAAAAATATCCTTACCTGAGAATGCAGGACTGGTTTCAAGAACTTAACCCATTATATGGCGTTTTCCACGAATATGTTGTCTACCCAGTATTTGATCTGCTGGCCTCATATTTACCACTGTCTCTGAATGGTGGGTATGATTTTCAGTATTCCTTTACAGAACTGGCAGAAGCTGGTTTTAAGTACACAAATGAAGGAGAATTTGCGAAATGCACAGGTTGTAACAGGACAGAAGAATTGTCAAATTTCACAACAAATCCCAGCAGTTCTGTGTATCACAGACGTGGTTGTAAATTCAGTGATGGAACTTTGAATGGTTTATATCAAGGTGACGATTCAGAAAATTCTGTGACAGAGCAGGCATCAGCAGGTTTTCCATCACATGATGAAGGGTTTGAAGAGCTACAAACTGACTCGGAAGTATATGTTTCAATACCAGCGTCAGTTTCCAATAAAAGCAGTGCGCCGGGCTCAGACACACCTTTCTATGGAGCAGCAGCCAAGCCTTTACAGGGAAAACCTGTTGGAGACCACACATCAGTAAGTGCTCCCAAACTCATGATGAAGACCTCAGATTCTGTGACAACAGTCAGTGGGCACACCCACATTCCAAGCCATGATGCTGTTAGTGACAGAAGCTCTGTGGCATCAGTGCAGCAAGAAAATGATGATATGGCCAGTGAAGGACCACAACATTTGACAGGTAGGATGTACATCTCAACTTTGGAATGACATACAGTGTAGTTTTACCACAGTCACTGGTGAACTTATCAGTGTTAGATAGTTATATGTAAAAAGCAATCTATATATACCGAGGAACTGAGGAAACTGATTAATGTTCTGACTTATAGTGACAGATGACACTTCTTTAATCTAGATGTTTTGCCTTCACAAATAAATAAATTCATAAAATGTAAAATAATATGAAAGAATATGATTTGGTAATACTTTATTTGGAGAATTATGAAAAATAATGAGATATTAACCCTTTGAACACTGGTCCCCCTGTCCTTATGAACCCCTGGTCCCCCAGCCGAAAATTGCCATTTTCATAGACAATAATATAATGATGGAAATACACAACAAATGTGAGTATTACAGAATGTTTTTCTTATCTTTTATCTCCAGTATTGGGCCTTGGTATGCCAGTTGGTCCAGCACGTTGAGCCCCTTTTGATACATAAAAAACTTTGCATCCTGTGCATTCATCACGAAAATTTCACAAAAAACCTCTCCAAACTACGCGCCGGCTTCTAGTTTCTCTTTGTTTACAAGTGGGAATAAAAAATGGTGGCCAAACGCAACTTTTGATGACGTAGGAGCACAAATATGCGGTGTCGCCCTTCTGACCGCTGTACAGGTCAATAGTGTATATATCGCCGTAGAATTTGACCGATGTACAGGGCAATAGTATTCAAAGGGTTAAGTGAAACAGTTGTGCAGCTGACTGACAGACAAACACAGACGCTGAAACAGAAATGAGGTTTGCAGATGTAATAATATAGAACTGTTCATCGGTTTTGTTTTAGTTCCAAGGTCATCACAAAGAACTGTTTCAACATGTAGCAGTTCATCTGGCTATTCAACTGGAAGTGATGGTTCATCTGGAGGTAAGTGCATAATGCTATTTCAGTTCATGTGACAGTTTCAAATAGAGTGGCAATTATTGTGGTTATAGTTTCCAAAGAAAATGGCAAATATTCAGTTACTGTGTCCAAAGAGAGTGCAAGTATTGTAGTTACTGTGTCCAAAAAAGTGGCATGCATTGTAGTTAGTGTGTCCAAAGAGAGTGCAAATATTGTATTTACTGTGTCCAAAGAGAGTGCAAGTATGGTAATTACTGTGTCCAAAAAGAGTGGCATGTATTGTAGTTACTGTGTCCAAAAAGAGTGGCAAGTCTTGTAGATATTGTGTCCAAAAAAAGGAGCAAGCATTGTAGTTACTGTGTCCAACAGGAGTGGCTAGTACTGTGACTATAGCTCCCAAAGAGTGTTGCAAATACTGAAGTTATATTTTCCAGGCAGAGCAGCAAGTCTTGTAGTTACTATGTTAAAAAAGAGTAGCATTACTAGCAAGCACTGTAATAATAGTTCTCAAAGAGAGTGACAAGTGCTATAGTTAGTTCCCAAAGAGAGTGGCAAGTCCTGACCTGTAGTTATGGTTCTGAAAGAAAGTAGCGAGTATGATAATTACTTTAGAAATAGCAAATTGACTGATCTGAGGTGAAAAAAGGAAAGCTTGGGTTAAAAAAAAACAACACAAAACAGCCAGCAACAAATCATTGTTATGGGAAGATATTTCTTAATTTTCATCCTTCTGTGCATTAGATTAAAACTTGTTCCTGATGACTACTGTCTGTAGTATTAGGTGATTGTATGATTCTGGGAGTCTTTTTAGCTATTTAGGTACATTGTGTAATTTTCATGGATGGACAGTTAATGCTGTGAAATGGTTTTGGTACAGATGATGCTTCACACGATGCAAGACCTAATGGCGCTGCAGCATCTTCTGGTTGGGTTAAGTCTGACTCCAGGCCTTGTGACAAGGGTTTCTGTAAGTAAGACACACGTGTGCATGAGTGACAGATGGGAAGGCAAGACAAAAAAGCGTAATGTAAATACATGGAAAAGGGATGGAAATGAATAATCGAGCACGATGATGCATCAGTAAAATATTTGCAAAAGAGTCACTGATTGCTTTTTTCACTCTGAAATTTGTCTAATCATGGCAGGCCCTAATTTTCCCACAGCAACAAAATTTAATGTTAAATTTTTAATCTACACATTGATGCCATCAGCAATAGCAACATTAATGGGAGCTCTGTGGTTTCTTTAGATTGCAGCGACAGTAATTTTGTACATACATGCCGATTTCCAGGCCGTAGATTGTTTTACATGAGGACGGCAAAGACAAAGATGTCAGCACAAGGAGCAATATCAGTATTACTTGGCAGAGCTTATATATTCTGGAAATAATGTAAAACCACTTGTTACAAGAAGACCATGATACACTCAGTATAACTGAAAGCTTCGACTTAGAGCTGCCCAATTTCATTCTGCCAATACAAAATATATTATTATTAAGGTATATTTTCGTGAAATTTATTACTTTTTATTTGTTTTATTGCATATACCTAGATGACTCGCACACATATCTTGTGGAAACCATGGACAGGAAACCAAACCATCAAACTGTGTCAATCTACAATGTAACTTGTCAGAAGAACAAAGGCCACTATGCATATTTTCCGATCAGTAGTTTGAAGATGGAATATCTTCCTTCAAGTGTTAGAAATCCAGCATTCCTGAAGTTGATAGAGCTTATGGCTCGACTAACTGTCAAGATTATGGTGAAAGGACTAAGTCACAAGCGCCCCAATAAAGAGGCTGAGGGTAAAAAATACCTGATTGGTACTGGAAGTTGCCTAGAAGGCAAGGGCAGCATTGCTTCCCTTAAGAATGAGGATGAGTCTAAATGGAAATTAACTTCAGTGAAGAAATATTTGCCTTTTCATAAGAAGCAGATTGGAGAAATTTATATTGAAACAAATCGCCACATTGTGTTTGATGACACCGAAGCAGAGAACACAACTGTGGAACTTGTTCTTGACAGCATGGGGAGAAAAGAGATTGTGACTGTGAAAGGTGTATCTGTCGTGCACAGCGACATTCCAGGTGACTGCAAATCACGTCTTAAATGCCGTACCACAGATGTGGAAGTAGTAACTAAACTGGATGAGTACAGAGAAGAGTTCTGGAGACAACTGAAAAACCTGCCATCAGATATGCATGAAGCCCTCTTAAAAAGGGTATTCATACTGGGACATCCACATGGTGGTGAGAAAGTCTTGTCATCAGGCAACAGTGTGGTCATCAAATACTTGTTGAAGTCAGAGAATCAGGTTGGAAGGACAGTCTTAGGGATGGAAAAGGTCAACAACAATCAGCAGAGTAAGTAATTTATTTTCGCCATAAAAGTCTTTTTTGCCTAGACTTTTGACAATGGCTATAGAAATTTCAAGGAAAACAATAATGCTTTACATGAATCTGCATCAAAGATGCCTAGCAGAAAGTAAGGGCTGGCCCACAGAAATTTGTTTCACTAGAAATACTATGTACTTTTAAAAATCTGCTGAAATTACATTGTTTCTTTGTACCATGCACAGTACATTGCATTAGCCTCTTTCAACAGACAATAATTTTGGAATCCCAGTGCACTTGAAGAGTGAGGTAACTATATTTGTGTTTTCCAGTGCCCCACGATCCAGAACAAAATGTGCGAAAAGTGTTGCTGTACACTGCAGACACCTGTACTGGTTCTTCTGGCTCACCCATTCTTACCTTCAAGATGGCAAGTAACAGTGGGGATGGAGAGATTAGCCCTGTGATTGTGGAACCAGAACTCTGGATGCATAATGGATTAGACACAAAACATGAACTTGGCGGCTCAGTCATGAAACGTGAGTCCTCCCAACTCTTACTGTCTGTCTGTCTATCTCTGTAGGTCAGTACAGTTGTGTGTTCATACATAAAAATGCAGAATCTTAGGCATGTCTGTGTACGTCTGTACTAAAGGGGGCATTGGGTTTTTCATGTTTACACTCAGCAGTGTACACGTGGTTATCATATATCCTGCAGCACTCGTGTAATCTGACAATGGTGTCACAGTGTTGGCTTCTGTGTGTGTCATACAGTGTCATTGTTCACCGGTGGAAATTACCAAGCTTCACTTTTACTGGAAATTGGATCAATAGATTTCTCAACAGACACTTTTTTTGGTTACATTTTCATTGAAAATTGGACTCAAGCATATCTCCAAAGACACTGTTTCATTCTAGGTTTTCAGTTAGTGGAAATCAGACATATCTTTTTTCAACTGACACTCCCTTATGCTCCACTTTTGGTGAAAATTGAATCAGTACATTTCTCTAAATCAAATGGTCAATTTTTCATATTTCACTTTAGGTGGAAATTTGGCTAATGCATTCTCTGTAAAGACATTTTCATGTTACACTTTCAGTGGACACTGGACTGGTACATTTCCCTATAGAGACTTTTTGCCAGAAGTAATTTTTGTGCACAGAGTGTACCATCTTCTTCACTGGCCTCTTTATGTCATGTGTTTCCCAGAATTGACGCAAGAAGACATTGCCAACCATGGCAGGCCCATGAGAGCAACAAGAAATGCTGTCAACCAGAATGCAGGTGATGGAGTGAACTCTTTTAAAGAGCAGGTGACAGGTCCAATCTTCACAGTGGCTAATCAACCTGCCCATCCTGCATATGTTGCATTTGAAAAACGCTTGGACAGCTTCAGATCTTGGACATCAGAACATATTCAGCGAGGGAAGCACCTTGCAGAGGCTGGGTTTTTCTTTGCAGGTGGGCTTATAAATTTCATCTTGTACTAACTTCAAGGAACACTTTTTTATGTATGCATTCAACTAGTTTATCCGCAGAGCTAATGAAGTCTTTTTCTTAACCGATGGAAGCAAATATTTATATATTTAAAGTCACAACATTATTTAATGTAGAGATTTCACTTGTTTATGTACGCATTCAACTAGTTTATCCTCAGAGCTAGTGAAGTCTTTTTCTTAACCGATGGAAGCAAATATTTATTAAAGTCCCAACATTATTCAATGTGAAGATTTCCTATCGCAGTAAGACTGATGACGAAAGAAAATTTAGACAAGAAGGCACAAATTTGTGATCAATCAAATCTTACTGAAGAAATTGATAACATATAAAAACATTTCCAAATGTCCTTGTTTATAATGATTTTGTGCTCAGTAGCCAAATTTGCACACAAGTTCATGATAATATTATAACATTCCTGGAATGGTTTTACTTTGTGAAAAATCCTGTTTAAAAAAAAAAAATCCACCTTTTCTGATAATCAGGTCACAGAGATTAATATACAATTTATTACATTTATTTGACAGGATATGCAGATTGTGCCAGATGTTTTCATTGTGGACTGGGCCTCAGGACATGGAAGCCTGGAGATGATGTATATGTGGAGCATCACAGATATAAGCCCACATGCCCATTTCTTGTGACACAGTTGAGAGCCAAGGGGATCACTGATCCTGAGCGACAGTTGCTGCAGGGTGCCAGTGTCTGGGGTAGGAGGCTGTTTTGCCACTGGATTTCCCAGTTGTCTGTTCCCTGTGTTTTGTTGGCTTTGGAGTGTGGAAGTCAGACTGGAGACAGTTGTTTTAAAGTGGGAAAGGCAGATTCATCTTTGGTGTTGCGCTCTACCAAAATCATATTACATGATGTACCTCTGACAGTACAAGCGTGGAAACATCGCGGAAATGGATGAATCTCATGAAAGCCAATTTCCCCTGTCAGGGTTAGTCTTGTAATTGTCGTGCTGGGTCACGACTTGTTTTTTTTGTCACGGTTTCGTTGATTTTAACCAGCGGAAATGTCCTTGAACTGTTTTCGTGAACAGTTTGTTTTGTAACGCTTTTTCTTAGAGATGGAAAGAAAGTGGGGCAAGATAGAATAAATGGATAAATTAGCAGTGACGGTGCAGTTCTCGACCCCGTGATTTTGATGAACTCTAACAGGGGTGAGAAAAGGGAGATAGTAAATTCGTACATAAAACGTAGAGGGTTTAGAGACTTTAGGAAGGGTTTTGACATGTTAAGTTGCAGCCGGCCGCACAGTATATAAGCGCAGCCATTCCTATGTTTGATCACTCCATGCAGAAATATCCTTCTGTGCAGGCGGTCGGCGGGATTCTGCCAGAAGAATCAGAAGACTGTTATATTCATGTCTATGTCCTTTATAGACACTGAAATGAGACCATACGCTATTTGTGAGAATTATCCACTGCTGTTATCCATTGTTCCCTGATTTCTGATCAGGGACCAAGTGTAAGTGTCTGCCTGTTGATTCAACAATGAACGTGAAGCTGACCTTAATTTTCCAGTAGGAGGGCTACCGAAGAATGCAAGACTTCCATGTACATTAGCTTGCAACTAGATCTAGCATGAATGTCTGGTATACACATTTGTAAATTGAAATTGATGTGTCTGGATGAGGCTGGGGATTGCCAGCCCATCCTAGAGCAGATCTAGATCTAACTTAACTACGTCAGTTTGTATTGACGAGTTTGATCCATTATAAGCGGTAGGCACAAATAACTGAGATAACATTGTCGTCTGAGACATTAGAATATTATTTGTTAGATAGTAGATAAGTAATACTTAAATTGTGAGTGAGACAGAATGATATAATCTTTTAGGAATCTAGAGGAGACTTCTAGTGACATATTATTGAATTTTCATCTGATGCTGCTGATGTTGTCTTTTTAATATGTAAGAGCTAGACGAAATTGTTAGGGAATAATAAGTAAATAAATTTGTGGCCCTGCAGGTCTGTTGATACAAAAATTCAGATTGTTATTAGTATGTGGCATGGTATGAAAGTGTAATTCCTAAATACCTCTCGATTTTTAAATGCAGTCGTAACACCTATAATTCCTTAATACCCAACTCGTAACATCCCCACTGTCCAAACAAATGTGGTGTTCAGTAATGCAGTAACAAAGGCTACATCTGAAAAAATTCTAATTTTAGAATATTGGTCTGTTTAAAATAACCATGGTGTGTTTCTCAGGGTTGGCCCTAGATGGAGTTACATTCCTATGCATGTCAATTTACTATAAGTTTTTGCAAGCAGTTTGCTGTCCTTTGCTTCTGAACTGGAAAGTATTGTCATATGATGGCAATTGGCATATAGGAATCATGGAAAACGGAGAAAAATCTTCCCTGAGGTACAGCCTTAGTGTGTAAAGATTCTATCATGTGCCTTTGTTTATGGTGTTCGTACCACACACAATTTTTTGTGAGATCTACTGTATAATGGTGTCAAACAGGCTGATCTTTGTTGTATAACACAAAGCCCATGATCTGACACTCCGTCCACATCTCTTTTATCAGTGTGTAGTGCATGTTACACAGTTCAGTTTATGTGAAACATCTCAATTTCCTCATGTGTTGAGGTTTGCCAAATCTTTTTCTCAGTGTTTTTAAAATATTTTTTAATATCCTTCAGATGGTACCTGTGACAAAAAAAAAATATTTTAAACTTTTAAAAAATTTCTAGAAAACTGAAAAGTGTACCTTTGTTGATCTCTTCGTTCCACAAGAGTGCAGGTTGCCAAACTTTTAAATATCCATGTTGGCAGTGGTTGACTTTACACTCACGATAAATAGTTTGACATATATGATATGTGCATGCAGAGACTTGCAATGACAACAGTATGCTTTCTGATGTTTCTTGTTTCCAGGGGATTTTATGGCTAGAATTGTTGTAACAAAGTTGTTTTAGTGTGATGGTGATGTTGTGAAAGTAATGCAGATGTACACGATATAAGTATTCATTGACTTGGAATGTTGAGACTCATCGCAGCTTTCATGAATCAAGAAAATGCTATATGTATTAGAAGTAAAATACTGCATTGTTGCAATCTGAAAGAGATTATTGTTTCAGACCATTTGAAGTTTGTTGCACATTTTTCTCAAAGATGAAATGTGGTGAGTATATATGCATACCAAAGTGCCATCTGAGAGGATTTCAGGATGAAGATTACTGTTGTGGTTACTGAACCATTGAATAAATCGTCCAGTGGTAAATCTAGCAAAGGCAGTATCCATCCAGCATAACCTGATTCATTGTTTGAAGTCTTTGGTTGTTGAGGATACTGGTCAGCGCCTATTTTACCTCATTTCCTGGTTTGGTTTCTTATACCTGTTGTCTTTTTTTGTTTGTTCCTCCTTCTTCCTGTTCTGGATGTTTCCTGGAGCCCTCAAATAGGTTTTTAGCTGTGAGAAGGGCTATAACCTATATTCATGCTCTCATTTCTTTTATTATAGAGTTGAGGTTGCCTACAAATAATGGAGGAAATTCAAGCAGACAGAGTGTTACCGGTAACTCATCAAGCCCACAGGCTGCATCCTCTGAAAATTATTATGAAAAACTCTTGGAAAAAGAAGGAACTGGAGCTGGGATAAAGATGACAACACCTGTCGTACATCAGCCTCAAGAGATAACAGTTGCATTTGCTCACAATGATGTGGCTGTTGGAGGTAAGTGAATCTGAGATGGGCCTAGTCAATTTCGTGGGTTTATGGCATATTGTGTTTGCAGTGGTGTTAAAATTGGAATAGATGCCGTCTTTGAAACATGCAGCTTAACTTTATGAAATATTTTGAGATCTCAACATTTTGTCCTAATTTTGCCACAAAGTGCTTACAAAAAGTATGATAAAAACAAAATAAAATTACCATATGATAACAAATGAATGAACTTCTCATAGAATAAAATTGTGCAAAAGTAATCAATACATCCTGTCTGTAGGACATCAATGTTTATGATGATATATCTGTAGATGTCCCACAAAAGAGCAGTTGGGCAGTTGTTTTCATAAGTTTTTTTGATACTCATATAACTTAAGTGTGTGACATAAATTTCATTTTAGTATCGAGGTATACTAAATCTGTGCTGCATGTTATTTGAATATGGCATCTGTGAGCTGGGGTATTGCTTCTTGGCATGTTGCACTTTCCCATCTGTTGGTTTGTTCTGGTTTGCCATTGTTCCTTGTTTGCCATTGTGTGTCAGTGATTACTTTTCATTATCATGCCACTGCTTTGAAAACTAAATGGGAAGGGAGGGGGGATGATGGGAGGGGGTTGGGTTCCTCCCTATCTAACACTAGCTAAAGGAGTGCACTGTTCACTGACTCCATCTCTCATGTGGCTGGACTGCACCATTATCTGGCAGTCCAACTTTGTTCCCTTTCATTATGAAGTCAGAGAGATGATCAGCTTTTCCCTTCAATCAGTAATTCTCTTGTCACACTGCCAGAGACAAGCAATTTAACAGCTGATGGCTGTGTTTAATTTTTGCTGATGGTGAGCTTGTGCGCTGTTCAATACGGCCCCTTTGGAGTGCAAGGGAGTCAAGGGCAGAAACTCTTGACTGATACAGTTTATCTTCATCTGAAGATCTCCTATAGTCTCATTTGGCCAAGACTTTCAAGTATTATTTTTTTTTTACCTAGAAACTCTAATTTGACAATAGCCGGTCAGTGTTGCTAATAGGTGCTTTTGAGCTCATTGGTTTTTGTCTCGCTTTGGCCATTTTCTGTCACATTTGTAGATTTTTACATCATCCAGATTTGCTAGATTAGTCTTATCCTGTGGCAGTTAGATAGTATGAAACCTCAAAGCACCTAAAGCACTCCTTTGACACAACCTCTGCAATGTTTTGTGAACCTCAAAACCAAGGAAACATCCAATATTGCTATCAACGCCAGCGGCTCCCTTCTAGCTTGACCTCAGTCCCTCAAAACCAAGAAACACATCCAATATTGCTATCAACACCAGCGGCTCCCTTCTAGCTTGATCTCAGTCCCTCAAAACCAAGAAACACATCCAATATTGCTATCAACACCAGCGGCTCCCTTCTAGCTTGATCTCAGTCCCTCAAAACCAAGAAACACACCCAATATTGCTATCAACACCAGTGGCTCCCTTTTAGCTTGATCTCAGTCCCTCAAAACCAAGAAACACATCCAATATTGCTATCAACACCAGCGGCTCCCTTCTAGCTTGATCTCAGTCCCTCAAAACCAAGAAACACATCCAATATTGCTATCAACACCAGCGGCTCCCTTCTAGCTTGATCTCAGTCCCTCAAAACCAAGGAACACATCCAATATTGCTATCAACACCAGCGGCTCCCTTCTAGCTTGATCTCAGTCCCTCAAAACCAAGAAACACATCCAATATTGCTATCAACACCAGCGGCTCCCTTCTAGCTTGATCTCAGTCCCTCAAAACCAAGAAACACACCCAATATTGCTATCAACACCAGTGGCTCCCTTCTAGCTTGATCTCAGTCCCTCAAAACCAAGAAACACATCCAATATTGCTATCAACACCAGCGGCTCCCTTCTAGCTTGATCTCAGTCCCTCAAAACCAAGAAACACATCCAATGTTGCTACATGTATCAGCACCAACTTCTCCCTCCTGGCTTGATCTCAATCTCTCAAAACCAACACATTCAATATTGCTATCAGCACCAACTTCTCCCTTCTAGCTTGATCTCAATCTCTCAGAACCAAAGAACACATCCAGTATTACCATCAGCAATAACTTACCCCTCCTGGCACGATCTCAATCTCTCAAAACCAGAGAACACAATCCAATATTGTTATCAGCATCAACTTCTCCTTTCTAGCTTGATCACAATCCAAAACCTGATACTAGTATCATAGCATGACCCAAATTTCCCAAATCTTGATGTTCATCAATCATAACTGTTACTCATACTAATTTCTGTCATCAAATACGGATGATAATTTAACCCACTAAAACTCACAGTTATAGTTGTTCCTTTGCCGTACACTGTCAGCGCCATGCTATAAATTCTATCGTCAGTGTTCATGTACCACGCTGTCAAGATGAAATAAACTTGTAAATACCATATGTGTATTTGTGTTTTTAGTTCAGTGGATGTGATATGTTGTTGTTTCTGTTTAATCATCACTTTGTTTTTAGTTCAGTGGATGTGATATGTTGTTATTTCTGTTTCATCATCACTTTGAATCTTTTCAGAGCTTTGTAGTGGGGAGGAGAAGCATTTCAGTTTTAAAGTGTCAGTATCATTATTCATGGCAAAGTGTGATTTCTTGGATGAAACCAGTTTCAATCTCAAGACAGGACATAAAATAGTTTTGAACCTCAGTTGATACATGCAGGAAAAAACATGACAAAACACTGAACAGTGTCTTACTTTCTTTAGGAACAGTTGAAAGTTTCCTTCAATCCTAAGGCAGTTCTTCAGAAAGCGTCCTGTTTCTTGTTTTGTTTTGTCTCTGGCCTCTCATCTTAGAGCTCGCAGACACGTTTCATGTATTCAGTGAGACAATTTGATAATTATGGAAACTTGCCGGCAGCCGAGGACAGTTTTCATTGGAGTGACTGTACTTCATGTGAGAGCCCTGGGCATGTTGAGACAAACATTTACCAGCGTGAGTTTGGATTGAAAAATGATGCCATCGTGTGAAAATGTCAGCTTATTTGAGGCTCCCAGTTATGGAGAATTGACTACTAATGTACTATATAAATGAACATTCAATCTTGATATGGTACGTCTGAAGTCTTTGGCGAGCTAGTGCTTGCCTGCCTTCAAGCTGTTGAAGCATGAAGCCAGAGAAAAAACATTCAAGGACAACATGATATCATGTGTGAAGACATCTAGGTCGGTTCTGAGACATGGGCCATTTGAACCAAAAAAAAACGCAGATAGAGCCAAGTGGCATAATTTCATATTGCAATGGTGCTTCAGTCTGTAAAGCAAACAGAACAGCAGCACATGAGCTATGAAGAGAAGCTAGGAAAGCCTGAACCAGCAGTCATCTGTTTTATGTTGCCATCATCAGTGTCCGTAACGTTCAAGAAATTTTCCTGAGCAGATTTGCTCCATTGGCCTTTTCCGCGCCCACAGACTTTCCCCTCAGTGCCAGGGTAACTTAATGGTCTCTGTTGATTAGATGGATGATCACACTGGCAGATCCAGTATCGTTCTTGTGGGAGAAGACATTGACACAGATGGGCTTCCATAGTCAGGTATTTTTTTGTCAGTCTGTGATGAACAGTTACGTTAATTGTGGTGATCTTTGCTTGACCAGGTTACTATTTAATATGCTCTGAGTATTTCTGTCTTGAAGCCAACAAGATGTATAACACCGCATTCAGACCAAACCGCCGACAAGGGGCGCGTGAACACGGCCGAGCGACAACGGCTGAGTTGCGTATTCACACCAAAAGTGTTGGTCGCGAGTTTTGAAATGACTAAACATGGATGCCAGGTACAAACTGGTGCTTTTTGGTATGGCTGAAACATAGAGATAAAAAGAGGAGAAGAAGAAGATATTGGGTTCACCCCATTAATTCTCAACGTTGTGAGTTTGGTGAAAACAGCCATTTACTTCTTCAAATACTTTCAGATGTTGAAAAATGTGTCGCATACATACGCATGAAGGTGATGATGATGATGATGACATTGAGGTGCTGATTTGGGGGAGGAGGGGAGGTAGAGACAATGTGGGGGAAGCTGGAGAGATAGAGGGTCAAGGATTGTGTTAATTTTATTACAAAAAAATCCTTATGTAAACTTGTGCTTCTTTGCTTATTTCTTCCATGCTTGGATGTTATGTTGCCTATCTGCGTAAAGTTTTCTTGAACAAAGCAGGCCTTTTCTGTACAGTAAGGATCAATAGCTCAGTCTCCATGGAATCCATTTTATAGACTGTGTAGTCCTACAGTACATAGACCTACATACATATAGACTAGAGAAGTGATAAATTATATGACACGTTTGTACTGGTATCAAGACTAGAGAAGATATGCTGTAACACATTGGTTGGGGAGGGGTGGGAAAGAATAATTTAAAAAAAAAATCTTTTTAAAGCGATAAAACGCTTACCCATCGTGCCCATGCCTAATCTTGGGTCGCTGAATTCAAATCTGTGCTGAAAAATAACGTTTGCTGAATTATTTTTTTTTTATGTATTTGAAATTTTTGCTTCAAGCACCCCGCCTGTGCTATTTCTAGACGCCATGGGCCTGGCGGCTTGGGGTACGCGAAATTAAAGAAAAACAATCCCTTCCTGTTGGCTACACGGCTGAGTGTCGTTGAAATTTTACGGCAGCTGTAAAAGTGAAAAGTCTGACGGGCGAGAGAAAATGACTCGTCCGTTGTCGGTAGGTTGGTCTGAATCCGATCATATGATTTTGAGAAAATTTGTACTGTTGTCGCTCGGCTGTGATTGCACGCTCTTTGTTGGCAGTTTGGTGTTAACGGGGCATAAGGCAGGTTACATAGGTAAAAAGATGATTCATTTGTAATCTATTCACGTGTGCCAAGCTAGAGTGTGATATGCAAGTCTTTCAAACCTCTCGCACATTGGCTGACAGTACCAGTTTTTTCAGCAAGGAACATTCATTGGAGATGGAATGGCTTTGATGGTGTTCCATTGGCTGCCTACGGTTATCTCTAGTGCTAAAACGTCTTACCCACAGCTAAAGAGTAGCTATAATTTAGTGTGATTTTGGTTTAAAGGGCATACTGATGGTATTAGAAGTGGCTCAAATGGTGCTAGCACAGGATCAAAGGACCACAAGAAACCATAGATCCACCCGCAAGCATGCCTTTTCCCATTTCCATTCTCAGTTGAAGTAACTTTGGAAGATTAAATAAATTGTTTGGAAGATAACAAGGCGCTAGTGAGTACACGGTATTAAATCATTTCATGGCTCATTTGTTTTTGGCTGAAAACAAAATCTCCTGCATCTTATGCTTATAATAAGTGTAACATGTATACATACAACATTCTGTCTCATTCTGTCCTTATTCTGAAATTCAAGAGCTCAGAATACAACGATCAAAACGGAAACTGATGCATGCTGTGCTTATCAAGACTGCAGTTACTGTTCTGTCAAAAGCTCGGGGCTGCCGGCAGCACGTGACTTCTGTCTCTCATCGTTGCTAGCACGCATCACTGCAGTTATGAATGTCTCAGTACAGTACGTTATGTCACCATGCAGGCATTTCACAAATACCGTGTGATACAAGTGGACGTCGTGATCGCAGCCTATTTTCTGACTCTTTCATCTGACTAACAGTTGCCTTCTTGTCTGTCGCAGGTGTAAGCCAGGGGCAGACATTGGATGTCAGGGTGGTTGCCTCAGGAACGTAAACCGTTACCAGCAATCGTTTCAAACAGACAGCATCATGACGGAGAACAATCAAGTAACTAGAAAGTTAGGGCTTGTTCACATGTGAATATGACAGGAAAAGAAATGAAGTACGAATATGACAATTCATCTTGAATTGACAAACTAGTACAGTAGCTTTACTCAGGAATGGGAGAGTCTGGTGGTTGACCTGATTCCAGGATGCATTACTTTAGGTTATTGTTTGTTTGTCGTGATTACAGAGTGAGTGATATATTCTACTGTTGCCAACACAATAAAATGAAACAAGATTAGGAAGATATGAGTGTTTGTTTTTGTAAACATCCCTAAGATATTCAAAGAAAATCGGACACTGACGAGACATCCATTCTTTCATTAAAATATCCACAGAAAATGGTTGTTTCATTCCTTCTCATTATGGCTGGCTGAAAACAACAACAGCAAAACTATTACAGTATTTACTTGAAAGGTGTAGGGAATATCAGTTGCTAGAAATCGGTTCAGCTGGTACCAATATATTATAAGTACAATGGAGTCCGCATAATTCGAAGTCGACCAGGGGGGGGGGGGGGTGGATGGCTTAGAGTTCGATTTACCTCTGAGCAGAGAAAGAACTATTATTTATGTTGTTTGCCCATGCGATACATGTAATTACACCCCTTCTTGCAGACCCCACTTCCCCCTAAGAAAAAGAGAGGAGCTCCTGTAGGAGATCTTTTGATTAATTATTTTTTCTTTAGAAGTGACCGTGCCTTGGTGGTAAAACGAGAAAGCAGCATTGAGTGGCTTAGTTCTGTTAGTTCTGGCCAGCCAACTGTGTTGCTTGCCTTTTGATTTTGCCGCATGTAACTGTAAGCAGGATAAGTACTTTAGTAGCGAAGTAGGCCTACTCGTTAGGCGTGTGGTTTGGTGACGTCGTCAATCGATTAAGATATTCTCTAATGTATGATGTTCAAATGCAGGACTGTAGGTCAGCCGCATTATTCCACGTGTTGGCTGACCTTGCTGTCAGTGGCGTGGAATGACCATGAGGCAGTGAAACAATGCCTTACTCGCAGATTAATGAAGAGGAAGAAAGCCAGACTTTGAAATTATTTCTATTCAAATTCGAATGATCAAAGTTCGAATCATCTGGACTCCACTGTAATTCTGATACTATCTGATACTGGTACATGCGAGTCTGCTCACTCCCAATCAATTCGTGAACATGATGTGGATCTCTCGCTAAATATAGCACGGCGCAGAATATCCCGTTGTGTACTGGTACTTAAAAGAAAGCAATTTTGCATGCGCAGCAGGAAGGAGTTGTGGACTTCTGCGCATACAGCCTTGAACACTTCTGCCTAGGAATGTTGTTAGCAATGGGCATCTGGATATTTTCTTCAGTTTTTAGGAGAAAAGGGGTGCTTTTTTTTGGTAAAAAAAAACAACTCTTCTACTGCAGGAGAGATAGAGAGAGAAAGAGAGAGAGAGAGAGAGAGTGTATGTGTGTGTGTGTCAATGTGATTATAAGGCTTGCACCACTTTGAACTTGTCTGCTTAGGAATCGTGTTAGCAGCAAGCATCTGGGCGTTTTCTTCTGTTTCATGTTTGAAAAGAAAAGGGGGGAAACAGAAAACAAAAAGGTCTATGTTTGTGTGTGTATGTGAGAGAGATCGTTGATACAAAACTGCACTTCGAAACAAACTGCATGAGGTCTTAACCGACCAAGTGTTTACAAATGCCGCAAGTGACCCACTTTCATGATCCTTCATCCATTGGTGGCTTACAGGGAGCGGGCTCGCTACCGGTGCATTGCGGTGTTTCTGATACCAGTTGATAACACTACATTGTGATACTATTGGTACTGATGCATGGCGATATTTCTTATACAGCAGATACCGATGGTTGGTGACATTTCCGATACCAGCTGATGCTGATACATTGTGATATTTTTGATGTTAGCTGATACCGATACATCACGATATTTCCGGTACAGTTGATACCAATATATCGCAACGTTCCGATACCAGCTGCTACCGATAAATGGCGCTATTTCCCATGCCAAATGGTACCCATGCATCACATTTCCAATCCAGCTGATACAGATGCATTGCGATATTTCGGATGTTAGTTGATACCGATATATCGCGATAAGGTATCACTCAAAACCGATACATCGCAGTGCATTCGATGCCGGCTGATACAGATGCATTGTGATATTTCGGTTATTAGCTGATACTGAATCACGTGATTCCAGATACCAGCTGATACCAATACACAGGGATACTTTTGATACCAGCTGATACCGGACCAATACACCACCATATTTCTGGTAGTAAATGATACCGATATATGACGATATTTACGATACCAGCTGATACCGAAAAATCATGATATTTCCGGTAATAGCTGATACCGATGCATCGCGATATTTCAGATACCAGCTGATACCAACAGTGGTGATAGTTCCGACACCAGCTAATACAGAAAAATCAAAATATTTTCGTTGGAAGCTGACAATGATCCATCGCAACATTTCTGACACCAACTGATACCTGTACATCACAGTACCTCAGATACCCCTTTGATACCGATTGCTAATAATTAAAGTCTGTTTGTTAAAAAGTAGACTGCATTACTGGCTACATCTAGAATGATGCCCTCCTCCCACGGTTGTGGTAGTTATACTTGAATTTTTGTTTTCAAAAGTTTGGGTTTTTTTTTAAGGTTTCACTCACATTGCTGCATTTCACCTTTCATTCCTTGGCTGGTTTATTTTTTTCCCCATATTTAAGCATGGTGCAGAAATGTTGGAGTGATTAAAAATAATAGGTGGTGAAATTTGGCTCTTGGCAGGATTAGAGGCAGGGCTTTTAAATCCATGCTGTTGTGTGAACTAGGCACGGTATTTTTACTTTTTTGCATAATGTTGGAATTTGGTAAACTGAGCTCCATTTTAGTTTGTACATTTTCTCGTTTTTGATAAACTCTAGTGAATTATATTTATTCTTTGTTGTAGCTTTACGTGCATATAATGTTACTGATATATATGGCTTGTTTACTTGTAGTAATTTGAATAGATCTCGAGGATATTAATGATCCACGCTCAGTTAGGTTATTTGAGGACCTTAAAGAAGTGAAAAGAGTGATAAATTAGGATTGACTTGTGACAATTATTCGTAGGCACATCTTTGAAATTCACCTTTTCATTGTTTGCTTGGCTTCTTTCACTCTTTGCCATTCATTGTTGGGTTGAGGGCAAAACCAAAATGGACAAACCTCTACACAGTTTTGTAGGGCATGAAGCTGTCAGTGAGATGTTGCTAAAGATGTGGTGGAATTGTTTTGTAGTTCTGTCAAGGTTGTGGAAAGTACACTTTACCTCAATCATGACAATAGAATTTGGGGTCACTGTACACACTGTAGAGAAACTACATATAGAACTATGGTCAAAGACTGCAATATTGTGTCTGCTTTCGTTACCAGCAACTAATATGTTATATATTATGTGTTTATATGTTTGGTAAACAGTAACAGAGTATATAAGTGACCCATATTTTTATGCTACCACATACACATTAGTATCAGTGCATTCTTGAAGAGTTGATCTGTGTATTATTATTTCACATTATTGGTAACACTGATACGAGATTGTACTGCAGAGTAGATCTAAGTCTTGAAAAAAACAGCATTTCATTCTATGTATTTATTGGGACATAATATTACTGATTTTACATGGTCACTGCTAAGTATTGATAATGAAAGTAAACTAATATTATAATCATTAATTGAAGATCGTTACTCCTCCACCCTCCCCCACTCTTACTCCTTACAGCTCGTAATGATAACCAAGTCTTAACCGTACTGGAACGTGAAAACAGACTCCTACGAAAGCAGCTGACCTGCAAAGTGTGTTATAAGAAGCCCATCAAGGACCTGTTCCTGCCTTGTGGAGAGCTGTATGCTTGCACTGAATGTTCAAAGCTGCTTGTCAACTGTCCATCATGTGGCAAGCCCATCAGTGCTACTGTGACGACATACTTTACTTGATAACCATACAGCAAGTTACTTTTGAGTTTGACAAATTTTGAAAGTACAGTGCACTCTCCCGATTACGACATCTCCGAATAACGACATTCTCCCGATAACGACATTGACCCCCGGTCCCGATTTTTTTACTATATGTTATTAGTAATAAAACTCTCTAAATAGCGACATACTTTTTAGACCACTCTCCGGATAACGACATTGAGTTAGCAATAATCGGCTGTGACTTTGCTAGATACAAAAATAAAAATAGCTAAAATATTGTTTCCGGTCAGTTTCATTTCATCCTCTGAGCCAATAAAAACACTTCTTTTCCGACCAATGAAATGTCCTACCAGAGGCACCTCATAGCCAATGAGATCGCTTTGTTATCGGCCAATGAGATCGCTTTGTTATCGGCCAATGAAAACACACCTGTGTCTATTGTCGTCGGAACAAAAAGGGTGACGCGCATTAAATGAGTCAGTCATCACATCGCTGACCGCTGAATCGATTGTATTCACCCGAGAACAATAACGCACCCCAAGATGTCGACAGCTGCTGTTAAAAAAAGAAAGATACTGACAATAGATGCCAAGCTGCAAATTCTTCGTGTATTTTACATGTTTGGAAAGTCCGATCACTGATCACCCACTATGGTTGGTACGTTACATTCTAAGGGTCTAACCACACCCCTTTTTCCGCCATCTTGAAAATCTCCGAATAACGACATGTTCCCGATAACGACATGCACCTCTGGTCCCGAGCCATGTCGTTATCGGGAGAGTGCACTGTAATGAGTTGTCAGCTTTACACTCTACTCCATTCTTATGTTGTCTTTTGACTCTCTCATCGCTCCACGTCCACCATCAACATCAGCGAGATCCTTATTCATGCATGTATATTTGAATCCTGATGGCATGCTGAAATAAGTGCACAGTCATTGCAGTCTTGGAAAAAATCTTTTTGACATTTCAAAAGATTTTGTCACTATTATCAGAGGGCATCCAGGCCCAGTTATGGTTATATCAGTGCAATTCTGTAATGTGAGAAAATGGCATTTATTTGTCAAACAAAGAGTAGGTGATATCTTGGATGTGCTTTGCAGCATGCTTGTATCATCACTGTATCAGTGAGTTTGTCAGAATTTCTTAGATATCCAGGCTTAATGAGTCCATAAGATACAGGAGTACCTGTTATAATACAGACTATACACAAAGAAAGCAAATGCCAAATCCGGATTCTGGGAACATGTTGATATTTTTGCAACCTTTCAGGGAAAAGCAAAACACATTTTTCTGAACTAAGTACCTAAGGTGGTCTAGAGGCAAGGTGCTCGCCTCTCGTGCCAAGGGTCCCGGGTTTGAAACCCGGGCCGTGCAGGCATGTTGGAAATTGGGATTTTTCTCATATTTTCGTGTCCCTAATCCTATTGGGGGGGTAGGATTGAGTACCTAGTCTTCTCGGATAAGGACGAAAAATTCGGAGGGCCCGTGTGCACGTTGCGCACGTTAAAGATACCTTGGCAGTTGGAAATCGTAAAGAGCAGGCCGAACAGGCCGCTGCCCGGGCAAAATTAAATTAAAATTCATCTCTACCAGTCCCTCACCCCCCCCCCCCCCCCCCCAAAAAACCGCCGACCGGCGCTGCACTGTGGCGACCACGTGCCTACTCCAGTTATAACTGGGCTGCCATGGCACAAAGGCAAATTTCCCAAATGGGATTAAAGAGTTATACAAATACAAAATACAAAAAATGTCACAACATCCAAACATTTTGGCTAGACATGTTAGACTTGTGGATGTGCCCACAGAATTTTGGACTGACATAAGATTACTTACATCAAAAAGAAGACTGGTAAGACCATTGTGAAGAGAACATTATGATGGCTGTAGAAAGGATGCCATGACCACCATCAGTGGATCATGTGCAGTAAGATAATCTATTTTTTCTTCTTAAACCACACCTCAGTGAGCTAACCCTGAGACGGTCCCTAGTCCGATAAGCTGAAGTCAAGCAATACATTTCTGTCTTTGCTGTCAATGTGAGCTGGATCGAATTACTGATTGATTTTGCTTCAAAATGTGGAAAGTGCATGGCATGTAAAGGTTAAAAAAAGAAATGCAGACAAAAATCACAAAAGCCCAACTTATCCTAAGTATAGCAAAAAAACTTCATTTTCCTGCAAAAGCTTGAACTTTGCACCGAGGGTGTTTTGATTTGTCACCCTCCATTTGTTTCGTTTTCGACACCATTTTGAATGAAAAAAAAAGTGGGCTTAAAACCTTTGTTTTGGAATAGCGAAAGAGGTAAATGTGACCCACATACACTGAACCGGGTTTCTGTGTTTGAATTAGCACTTTGATTATCTGTGGAACCACTGTGAAATTCAGGACCATGATAGATGAGTTATCATTTACCATTATTTCCTTTCACATGGCTTTGCAAGGGACATTTTTTATAAAGCAGTCATTCACCTACTACTACACAAACACTGAAACAGGCTCATTCGGTCAAGTAAAATATATATACATTTAGCAAGCTCTACAAATTCATATTTCTGAAGAACACGACTTTCCTGCAACATTGCAGGGTCTGGGTCTCACTATGGCACTGCTGCATACATGTCAAGAGCAAAGACTTGAGACATACCTGAAAGTGTGTACATATAGAATTCAGTGTAATAGTTACTGACTTATTGACAGGCAATATTTCATTAAATGTTGCACTGAGAGCTATATGATACATGTTGTTTGCATTTTAATTGTAATTTACAAGTATTTTTCTCTAAGCATTCTTTGCTCACAGACTGATACAGACTATCAGTTCTCAGTGGAGAGTTTGCTTCACAGTTCAGTTTTTGGGAAAAGACTTTCTTGCTAATGGAAGAAAAAACAGACTTTCAATTCTATAGATTAACCTAATGAACACACATTCATCTAGGGACCTGGTCAAAAGGACATGTAGAATTCAGTCTAATAGTTAGTGATTTATTAAGATGCAATGTTTCATTAACTGTTATACTGAGCACTGTATCTCTGAGAGTATAGTCTTTGCCAAAACGGTGGCATGGGTGGGGCCCTGAAAATGTCAAGATAGTGATTAAAAAACAAAATGTTTAATTCAGTCAAAGTTTGTCCATATTTGCACGCCTACCTTCTGCATGCAGTTGTTGAATGACGGACTCAGCGCTTGATATATCTGTTTGAGATATTACTGTCTTTCGTGGCAATTTTATTCATTTTGTATGTAATCATGATGCATCGCCAAACACTGTAAAATATATCTCAAATACTGTTACAACTGCTGCTCTTACATTCAGCAATCACATACACATACTCAGGTAAGCCTGCACAATAACAAATAAGCATCACCATCTTGACCACATTAGGGCCCCACACCTGTCCCACATTTTGGCAAGGGCTCCCTAAGAGGTCCTTTGACAATGGCATTTATATTTATATCCATGCACAGCTTTTCATACAAGCTGTAAATTCTCAATGAAGAACAGGCCCTTTAACTTTACAAAATGTTATTTCCCTGCAAACCAGATTTTTCAATTTCATAATAACACGAGTGAATACACCTTGTTATGAAAAATGTAAAAGAATGGCTCATAAATAGTATTACAGAATACATCAGATATCATACAATATGAGACATGCTGCCGAGTATGTTTAGAATTCAGTGTAATCGTTAGTGATTTATTAAAACGGTGCAATATTTTATTAAAGGTTATACTGAACACTGTATAATTCTCAGGCAGCAAGACACCTTCAGACCAATGCCATTGAACATACATAGGTAGCATGATGGTAATAGAGAGACTTTCCATAGGATTCAGTGCTGTAGTGAGTAATTTATTTCAAGAGCAATAGTTCATTCAACACAGTTCTGAGCACTATGGTTTTCTCAAAAGTCCATGCCTCCCAAACCTAAAGGACTATATTATACATGTAAGACTAAATGTATAAGCATGGTGCAGTGTTATTAAATAGACATTGATATGATCATCCCACGCTACTTATTAAAGGGTGATTTGTGACAACATGCAACAATACAACACTGATTATAATTTGATAAAATAATTTTATGACAAAGAACTGTTCTAAGCTGTGATTTTTTTGTCCAGCTGTGGTGTCACAACAATTTGTCACAGTGCCATAGTGAGACTTGAGGCATTGAAGGTTTCTTAGCAGTGGTTGCAACTATGAGTATTGCATTGTGATTGAGACAAACGCCATCTGTACCATGTTTGGAGTTGCAGATTACTTGGTTTGCGTGTTCATCAGATGTTTTGTTCTATGAAGATTCAAATCAGCGTTCATATTCTTTACCCCTTACCGAAAGTCAGAGCAAAAGGGCAGAGCAAAATTTACACTAACTACTGTGCACTCAGAGGACTGAAAAATAACAGAAAACCTGCAGGTGGCAGCAGGGCTTGGCATAATTATTGTGAAAATATAAAATACATGTGGTGGGGAAAATGCAACTCTCTGGTTCTCGGCCTTTGCGAAAGGCTTTATTTTCTTTGCTTTTCACATTTAATAGCTGTAGCAAAGCAAAGGTTACTATTTCGCTGTAGTAGTTTATTACTTTTAGTAACTGAGGTAGCATAGGTGATAACATATAGGCATGTATATGCTACATTGTACACAGATAAAAACAATACTGTCGTGAAGGTAACTTTCGATGATGAAGGGCGTGCAGTCCTTCAACAGCTATGATATAGTGTACTGTTTGTGTGAAGATGCTCAGTCATCGCTGTCTGTGAATAACCCAAGCGCAACGTGAATGGAGAAACTTTGCACTAAACTGTACCATTTCGATGTACTTTTCTAAAAGTAAAAGTATTTTCTAGAAGTGTAACTAGGGTTGATGCTATACATGAGAAATAAAAAAAAAAAAGAAGCGAGTATAGCCTGTATTGGTGAGTTCTGTGTTTCTTGGGGGCCTCCGCCTGCGGCTGTTGGCCCCCAATAATTTTAAAGTCCCTTGGGTAATTAGGCTGCCCCAGCTTCAACCTCTGTTACAGTATGTCATGAGTTCTTGGTTTCTTGGGGGCCCCAGTTTAATGCTGTTGGCCCCCAGTATATACATGTACATGTAAACTCACAGGGGTGACTACATAGGCTACCCTCGTTTCAATTTGTTTTACAGTATATCAGTTCTTTTATTCTCCAGGGCCTCAGCGTAATGCTGTTGGCCCCCAATAATATTAAAGTCCCTTGGGTAATTAGGCTGCCCCAGCTTCAACCTCTGTTACAGTATGTCATGAGTTCTTGGTTTCTTGGGGGCCCCAGTTTAATGCTGTTGGCCCCCAGTATATACATGTACATGTAAACTCACAGGGGTGACTACATAGGCTACCCCCGTTTCAATTTGTTTTACAGTATATCAGTTCTTTTATTCTCCAGGGCCTCAGCGTAATGCTGTTGGCCCCCAGTATAATTATGTAAACTCGCATGGGTGACTACATAAGTTGCCTCAACGTCAGCCTCTGTTACAGTATAATACACATGTATGAGCTCTTTGTTTCTCTGGAGCCTCAGCTCAAACAGGGAGCCCGAGGATGTAATGGGGTCTTTCTGTGTAGTTGCGTTGGGAGTGGGCCGTTGCCTACTGGTCTGCCCAGGGGTCCATAATGAGTATTACAGGAACATACATGTCATGTATGTATGTAAACTCTCATGGGTGACTATATAGGTTGCCGCAGTGTCAGCCTTTTTATTGCAAATCCCTCATTTCTGGAAGCTAACGTCATGATGTCAGTATTGTGACACCCCCTTCCACATTCCCCTTGTGATTATAGGTTGCTCCAGCGTCAGTGTCTATGTACCTCCTCCCCTTTGCACACACACAACTTTTCAATATTCCCTTCCAAAAAAAAAAAGTTCTTTAACTCTTTGTATACCACAATTGCTCTTGACCAACGCAAAAAAAAAAAATAGGGTCTCATTTTTAACAGCTCAATTATTAACGGCATAATGTTCAAAGGCATATCAAACGAAATGAAAATGAAAGCCTGTATAGGAAGCAATATAACACTGGGACTTTCATAGAAACAGGACAAATTAAGGAGCACCGCGGCATCAGCGGATGGTAATATTGGTTACTTTCGGCGGTATACAAAGAGTTAGAATAAATATATGCATTACTTAAAATTGGTGCAGTCTCCATCCTCACCCGAACTCATCACAAAGGGTATGCAGCCCACCTGCATCACCCTAGTTACACATCTGGTATAATTTTCTTTTGTCGGCCTTCACGACTGTGGTTAGCGTATCATTTCTTGGTATCCAGGTCCCTTCACAACTTCCTCACCTATACTTGCGCAGTTGTCACGTGTATGTAAATGACAGTGAAATATATGTAGCATGTTTGTTCCACTATTGTTTGAAGTTAACTGCTTCCATGGTTCCATTACTAGTTTTACCAATTGAATAACCTCAAACTTAATAATTTTTTTTTTGGGTGCAGTTTTTTTAAAATCATCAATGCATGAAATATAATAAGGTGCTACGAAAGGTTGAGTAAATTGACGGGAGGAAGTGAGAAAGGGCGTGCACTTAGGTGGTATTGGTTTAAGTTTCCACCCAGGGGATGTTTAACCCTTTTCCTGCCAAGCCCAAATGCCCTTCCTTTTTTAGACTACCAGAATAATGGATTATCAGGTAGAAAGACAACGGGAAGTAGTAGAAAATTAGGAATGCAAAACGTGCCGGAACAATGTTGGCCGATATAGCGGCCTCGTGAAAAGTGTAGCATGGTATGGTAGGGCCAAAGTATCAGCTGTGCAGCAGTCTTCAGCAACATAATTTTGATGGGCCAATGTCTCGGTCCCATGGCAGCAAGAGGGTTAATGACATATGATTGACATTTTGCATGCTTCCTGCCCTGACACAAAGCTGCAGAAATGCCGCTTTGAGCTCTGGGCCAACTTTCTCATGTCATGAAAGTTCCTATACACCGCTTATGACTATAAGAATGGAAATACCAAAAGCAGAAAAAAGTGCAAATGTCTCAAAAGTGCCTAAATGCACATAAAGGATACTGATTACAAACTAAGGTCCAACCCTGAAAAATGCATGGACCTCGATAGGCCTGTCATCATCAGCAAGCAATAGCATAATTTACAAGACAAGGTGTCACTAACAATGCCAACCCTTTAGTCTATGATCTATCTGAACAACTCCAAACTTGGCTAAAGAAGCAGCCAGCTTACATACAGTAGAATGGCTTGTCCACTGGAGTAAGTTCATCATATTACATATAATCCCATAATTTTGAGGCTTAAGCCAGCTGGACTTTTCATTGTAATGGGACACCAACAGTTAGGATATTGCAACCGTTGTGAAGAATTCTAAGAATGGGAAATTAATCGTCAGCTGTAAAGAGTAAGAAATACCGGTTGTAATTAGTACGAGAAATCCAGACCACCTGAAGTAGTGTATGAAATACCCCTACTCCCCCTACCATTGTAGGTAGTGTAAGTACATGTAATAAAGGACATAAAGTGATGCAAGAAATATATAGTGGTAAATGAGAACATAAACTGGGTAAGTAGTCCAATACATAATCTCAGTAGTGTAAACAGGGTAGGAAACGTGGGCCTACATGAATAGCAAATCTCCAAACTGCATTCGTTATGTTAGAAATTTTAAGTTAACAGAAACAAGGTCGAAACCAAAAAAATAACACTTGTAAACAGAGACACTTTTTATTAACATATATATTGGCATTTTCAAGAAAGAAACCTGGTTCAGTGAAGATTGTCAGATTTACCGAGGCTTTATCAGTCTCACAACTCTGTGATTATAGTTATTGTATCTATTTTTTACGTAATTACCATTGGTATAAGGATAATACATGTATATAAAAAATGTTACCATGGTAAATCATTTTAGGAAATGGCCCATACTAGATCTACTACACTTGTGCGCATGATGTACCACATGAAAATGAAAAAGTGAAGCATTTTGAAAAGTTGATCGCTGGCTTGCTAAAGATCAGTTGTTCGCACATAGGCCTACTGCAACTTGGCATCCAGCTGAAGTGTGCTGTGCTCTAGCATTGATAATATGTACTTGTGCCGACTTTTGTATCGCTGTTATCATGAGTAACATACCTATGTTTACGTTATCAGCTTGAAGTGGGAGGGTTGGGGCTCTCTCTGCCAATGCATCATTGTTGGTACTATAAACCAGTCTGACCACATCCTTAGAAGTATCTGGTCAGCCTGTTTAGAGTGACAACACTGATGCATTGGCAGTGGAACCAGCCTGATAGAGAGTCCTGTAAAAGATAAAACCAAAGAAAAATAAAAAGGCCAGAATGGCATTATATTACTTGGTTCCAAAGATAAATTATATACATGTACATGTTCCCAGAGGTTGCCATTGAGCATCGCATCGAGAACTTGGACATGTTCATGTTTTGCTCTTGTTATTACTACTAGAGTCCCCGTGGAAATAAAAAAAATGAACTTAGTTGTTTTTTTAAAAGATTACTTCACCCCTTCTGTTTGTCCAAATTTGTCCTGGCTTTCTAAACCATAATTTCTCATTTAAATTGCAAGAACATAGTAAATTGCAAGGAGATCACTTCTTAACCTTATAAGTTATATTAAAATCGGAAACAGGTGAATTGATTTATTTCTGCGGGGTCTATGCAAAATTACTGTGTGTGTCATTACTACTACTACTACTACTATCGCAACAACTATTACTTTTACCACTACAGCAACAACACTTCTCTTACCACCACAACAACAAATACAACTATTACATGTAGTTGTTGTTGCGGTGGTGCTAGTAATAGCTGTAGTAGGTTTTGTCGAAGTGGTACCGGTAGATCTCTATGTTGCCGTCACTATTATTGTGATCTCTATGTTGTCGTCGCTCTTGCTCTTGTGATCTCTATGCTGTTGTCACTCTTCTTATTCTGCACAACTGATGTTGTGATCATTGTCCTTGTCATTGGGGCAGTTTGATGTCATTTTATCCTCTTTTTTTTTTTTCCACTATACATGTAATAACATGTATACGAGATGTATGGTCTTGTTCTTGTGATCACTGTCCTTGTCATTGCGACAGTTTGATGTCATTTTATCCTTCTTTTTTTTTTTTCCACTATACATGTAATAACATGTATACGAGATGTATGGTCTTGTTCTTGTGATCACTGTCCTTGTCATTGTGACAGTTTGATGTCATTTTATTATTTTTTTCCCACCATGCATGTAATAACATGTATGATACGAGATGTATCATCTTGTTCTGTGATCATTGTCCTTGTCATTGTGACAGTTTAATGTCATTTTATTATTTTTTTCCCACTATACATGTAATAACATGTATGATACAACAAGATGTATGGTCTTGTTCTGTGATCATTGTCCTTGTCATTGTGACAGTTTGATGTCATTTTATTTTTTTTTTCCCACCATGCATGTAATAACATGTATGATACAAGATGTATGGTCTTGTTCTGTGATCATTGTCCTTGTCATTGGGGCAGTTTGATGTCATTTTATTATTTTTTTTTCCCACCATGCATGTAATAACATGTATGATACGAGACGTATGGTCTTGTTCTTGTGATCACTGTCCTTGTCATTGCCCCAGGTAGTGTTAGGGGGAGGGGGGGTGGATGGGGGGAGGGGGAGGGAAGGGGGCACTACAGACATGGTTTGTTTTTGGTGGGAGATGACTGTTAATGAAATTAGTAGCCAATCTGGTTAATTTTCATACACTACATTTACAACAATTTAATTTGCTTCACAATGTTTTTTGTAGTATCTGTTTTAAATAGCTGCGTATGTAATGTACATCGATCTCGCTAACTTGTATTGAACTACGCCTAATTGGTGTTCTAATATGAATCTATAGGCAAACATGAGAACATGTTTAACTTACAGAAGAGATTGCGCATGTCTCAGATAATAATCTACCACAACCACTACTACAGTAGAACTCGGACTCAACGAACTAGTTCGGTCATTTTTAAAAGTTCGTTGGATGCAAGGTTAGTTGGAGCCAATTCTACACAAGCCAATCCTCGCTCTACCCACAACCTTCCCTCTGCCCCGCATTGCTTGTCTATAGTCCTACAACCACTTTTTACCCTTCCCACCCACTATTCAAGTTCCGGAGGCTTTGTCTCTTTGATCCCGTATCATGTTCTCCCACGCATCGGCTGCCACCCCTTCCCCCTCCCTTCTCTCTCTGTTCATAATTTTCTCCCTGTGTGTCCACACCTTACCATACACCATTACATGGCATAATATGGCCTACGATACACTTATTTATTTCTTGTCAGCCGACAGCAGACCTTTTGAATTTCGAATTTCAACTAGATTTCTAGGTAGAAAAGCAATTTATTGTGAGCTTGCCTACACTTATGGTTCGTTGGAACCGAGGGTGGGTCTGAGATGAGTTCGTTCGATAAAAGATATTTAATACAGTCAATGAAGGAAAAAAAACGGGGATTTTTCTCTGTTCGTTGAATGCAATGTGTTCTTTGAGTCCGAGTTTGTGGTATTCGAGGTGTACTGTACTACTACTACTATAACAACTATTAATTTTATCATTACAGCAACAACAACTACAACCATTACATGTAGTTATTGTCGTCACTGTTATTGTGGGGTTGGGGTGGGTAGGTGGGGGTGTTGGGAGATATTGGGGGGTGGGTGGAGGGGAGATGGGGGGGGGGGGGAGCATGAGTTTGTATTCAGTGGCAGAAAGCATATGCAGTGTGTAGGCTGTCTATGTACTAACTGTCACTTTTAATGGCAAATAATGACATTATTCCTTGACCATTGTCATTGTAACTTTAGTTGCACTTTAACTTGCTGTGATTAATTCATGATTACTACTAAAAAGCTTGCGATCCATTTGTGGTGCCCTAGCCAGAATTTCTGCCAGCATCTGAATGAGATAAGGTTGCCCAAGCTATGTCAGATCAGGCCAACTCACTCACTCCTTTCTTCTGAAGAAAGAGGTGGAAGACGAGGTTTCCACTGAGGGCCCTGTTTGTGGTATTACTGCTCACTTTTTTATATATTGATTTTCTTTTACTACTGTAGACTGAACAGATGCTTTTTACCTTCAAATCTTCCGTGGACCAGCAAGATAGTAATTGTTCTGGTATCGACATTTGGATTTTTGAAAAAAAAAAAGAGAATTCAGCTTATTCTGAAAAATTGGGCAATCACTGTATCATTAATTTTATTTAGCATTTTACCCGTGCATACCTTTTTTGGAGCGTTATAGCACCAGGTTATCGATCAATTTCTACTAAAATATTTCCCTTTATGTTTTGTGTGTATTTTTACATTTCAAATTTCAATAGATATTTGTGCCTGTTTTTAAGTATGTTGCATGCACCTTTAGTGCTGCAACCATAACACATGTGTGCCATACGTGGGGCCTTTATTTGTTATCATTTTGTTGTTATTGAAATGATGAGCCAGGAAGCAGAACTCAGAATACATGTATATAAAAAGAAAAAAAGAAAAAGAGGAGGTGATGGAGGTGGAAAGTTTGAGACTCATGACTTGCTTGTCACTTAGGAGTGGCATGGCCACTAGTCTCATTGTTAGGTGCGAGTGGCAAAATACATTTTTGGACTTTGTTCCTGATTGGAGTGTAGTATGAATTTATACAATGTATATGTGTGAGGCCCAGGGTCGCTTGCTTGAAGCAGATTTTTTTCTTTTGTCAAGGTTTTTTATTGATTCTGATACTTTATGGTGCCTGACCTGAGATTAACAAAGTATTGATTAATTATACAGGTGTATATCACATAGTAACTTGTTATTCTTAGGTCATGCATTATTAATAAATATGCTTGTGTTGATGTTTGATGATATACATGAAGATGTTATTTAATAAATATAGGTGTAGGTGTTATTTGATAAATTTTAATTACATCATGTATACCTTTAATTCAATGTGTAATGTTATATCAAAAGAGAGCACCAAATTCATGGGCTGCCATTTGTCTGTTCATTTCCTTTTTATGGTTATCAATAATCAGCATAAAGAAAACAGAGATGAACACAGAAATCTTATGTGAATCACATTTTGTCAAGGTTTTATTTGTGCATGTTCATGTCAAGAAGGTTAAATATAATTTGATTATTCTAAGTCTCCTGCCAAATTTAGTTTAAAGGACAAAGATTGACAGTATGTGAATTCAAATCACAAGATTTTGTTTGGAGCAATGAATTTTGTAAAAAATAAAAATACAACAGTTTTCTTTGTCTGAAGGCCATGACTGTTTCTAGTAGTATTCATAATACGGTTTTGATCCTTACCAATGAAGCATTGATTTAAAAAAAATTTTTTTGACCTTAAATGTCTTGATTATATGAGAAATAATAATAATATGGTGAAAAAAAAAAAAAGGCAGTGATGACTTGAAGTGTGGGTCTATCTGGCCTGGTCTTCTGTGCATTGTTTTTAGATTGCATAGTTATTTTATGCCTTGACATGCTTTTAATATGTGCTTGAAGTTGAAATGTCAATGTTTGTGCTAAAATGTAGTTTTTATCATATATGACAATACTGTCCTTTATTATTATGCCTCTCATGCCATGTGTACCGGGTTCAAAATCCGTCCGATGCCGTCATGTTGGAAGTCTTTAAGATACCTTGGCAGTTGGAAATCGCAAAGAGCAGGCCAAACAGGCCGCTGCCCGGGCAAAATTAAAATTAATAGATTTAACTTACTCGGGACGGATCACGCAACAGTTGCGTGACGGTCCGTTTCCGCTATGGACGGATCACGCACCCCTTGCGTGATCAACTTTTTCAATCGATATCGCCTATGCTATGCATGCAAGCCCTGCGGGACACGTCTCTAACGCATGTAGATCCATTCGTTTCGTTTCGTACCGAGTTTGGCGGAAGTAGGAGTTATAGTTTTGGATCTATGAATTAACCAAGGTAAATAACTAAAAATATTGAGTTGGCTATTGTAAACAGAATATCGTCCCCTAAACGCAAGAGAAAAGAGACCAATATTTTTAAAGTTTTTGATGATAATTTTTCAGATTTAATTTGAGTGATGATCTAGACCCTGGGTACATGCCTCAGGCGCACTCAATTTCCGAAATTTCCTAGAAAACAAAAATTGATATGATTTTCAAAAATTTATAAAATCAAAACCATAATAGATTGAAATGTTTACAGTGTATTGTGCTTTAGTTGAACTCATTTGTGTTCAAATTTCATTACAATATCTTAATTAGGTGAGTTTTTATGAATTTTTAAAATACCCCAAAAAACCCCAGTCTCCAGCGCATGTTGGCCAAAAAAAACCCAGTCTCAAGTGAATTAAAATTTATCCCTATCACCCCCTACCACCAACAAAAAAATTTATTATTCACTTTATAAAACAGTTGAGAGTTGTGAACTCTTGTGAATTGTGAACTGTGCCTAACAGGCTGGGTTACAATTTGGTCTGAGATAGAGAGATGTAGAGAGAGAGTGAGAAAGAGGGAGAGAGAAAGAAAGAGAGAAAGAGAGATGCAAATCGAGAGAACAAGACTCTGTAAAGCGCCTAGAGCGAGCTTGTTTGGATTAGGCGCTATATAAATGATGTTCATTATTATTATTAATATTAAATATCAATTTGCAAAAATAAGTACATGTAATTGATTTCGCTTTAACAAATATAATAAGATAAAATATATTTGTTATGATTTATTGCATGGCACATTACATGATATTTTGCTTTAATATTTTTTTGACATTAGGGAAGTAAGATGTACGTAACCTCTATTCTAACATCTATTACCCTTTAGTGAAAAAGAAAAAAAAGTAAAAACTTTTGTTTTTTAAACATTTCATTGGCCTCCTGGAAGAATTCTTTTTCTTTTGGTTTTAGTGTTCAAAAAGAAATTAGGCACACAATTATGTCAGCTAAGATCAGACAACAGGCATACAATTCAAGAGAGGAAAAAAAACATTTAAGGAAATAAAGCAAAAAAAAAAAAAAAAACCCGAAAGGACCCAAAAAAAACCCCAAAAGCTAAAAAATAAAGCAAAAAAAAAATAAAAACAAAAAAAATAAATTATAAAAAAAAATAAAAAAACAACGAAACAGTAAAAAAAAATATAAAAGATTTTAAAAAAACCCAAACCTAAAGAACTAGAAAAAAAATCAATCATTTGTGCAGTAAAATTGCAACTTGAAGGTGAGGTTGTTGTTTATTTTCATCTCATGAAATTTCATGTAGTCCGAAGTACCTTTCTTATGTCCACTATTAAGGAATTAGCAACGTTTTACAGGGAAGGCCCGTTCTTAAGGAATTATGGAAATGTTAGAATTTGCTATTTCATGCTAAAAAATGGTTTTTGTGTTACTGGATACTTGTATTATATCATTTATGTACAGTGTACATGTATTTTCTTTTTAGTAGTTCTAACCTATGTTATTTTCTACAGAATTGGATGTATTATATTCATGATGCTGTTTTGAAAATTGCAGTTATGGGAACCACAATTACTTGATATATATGCATGGTATCATGTATAATGTGAACAATGCCTAGTGCTTTTGGTGTCATTTTTCATGTTGTCAACCGTAAGATTTGTTTTTACCAATAGATCGCCAGCCGGCGGGCTCAGGGAGCTGAAGCCTAATCCAGAAGGAGTAACTTGATACAAGGATAGTCACCAAAAGGTGGACCGACTATGTGTGTTTGTGTAAACAATTTTTGAAAACTGAATATATATGTAATTACAGTACACCAAGAACTACGTATCGAGATAAACGACAAGGACAATTAACCATTGACGACCTTTTTACAACTACAAGCGATGCATGGGGTGCACATTCTTTACTGAGAAAAGTGTTTGGACTGAGTCACACCGGATAGACAAGAGGTCTGCAAAGTGGAAAAGTTCTGGCAGTGTGGCAGGTCCGCCTGAGTTGAAAACAGAATAGCAAGTCCCATCCCGAACAAGATCTGACAGGCTACCCCATTTAGTGAGTTGTATAATATACTCACTAATAACTGTGCATAAAGCAAATAACTTAATAATACATGTAATAATAACATTGTACATATTTATGTATATAATATACAATCCTTCTATTTAACTCGGACTCCAATCGTCCACCATCATGCTCTTTCGTTTTTGTCACTAGGCTTTTGGATTATTCATGCACAATTTTTTTCTCTCTTAATCTTCGGAATGGAATAAAGAAGCAAACGGAAAAAAAAAAAAAAACCAAGTAAAAAAAAAGTGGTGATCTGTTTGCTGTAAAATCATACATTTTTTCATGTCATTATCTTTTGTCCTGGTCGAGAATGTAGCCAAAGGTTTATGTCCGGTTGTATGATTAATTTTATTTTGGCATTGTCAATGCCTAGGTTCTCTCCCCCCCCCCCCTTTTTTTGTGTGGGCAGGATTTTCGCACAAATGAATGAGAAATACAAAGTCGGTATTGCTGGATCTTGTTAATACATCCAAAGGATAACAGTGTATTCGTTTGAAGTGTTGGCACAACCAAATCATTCATTGCTTGTTCACAAGCAGGAGTGAATTCAAATTTTAAAAAAAAATCCATTTGCTATGACCGACTCACTTATTCAATCAGCTGCATGCACATCGACAAGATACAATATATTGTAGAACCAAATACCTGCAAACAACAGAATAAACCAGTCACAATTGCTCACAGAATCGGAGATTACTGTCTCAAGTTTATAACACTGACAGTGTCAAGTACATTGTGTAATTTGATCATGAATACCGTGCGCAAAAATAATTACACATACTCAAGTTGAAGGGATTACATACTTCTAGAGACATTTTAGTAGTGGAAGTAACAAACACACGGCCCGACCCCGGCACCTATAAAAATAACACTACATTGGTATAATACCATACCATCTCTAGTCACTTCACCCCTCATTACAAACCATCAAGCGTACACACAATAGTTCACATTTCACTCACCACACATCCTACGGTAACACACCCCCACCGTATTACACAGTACTCACTCTCGCTACGAATCCATGAACCTAACTTACATATTCTATCGCTCATGGCGCACATCTCTATACACAGTAATCAAGGACTTCCACATTCCTCACATATACTTATTTACATCATGGTCATAAACGAATATAATACATCAATCATCGTTCCACCTACCAGTCGTCACTGGAAAACACATCACACGGTCCCGACTGCTTTCATTCACGTCTGTCTCTTGGGACTTTCTAACTTGCAGTGATTTGACTGCCCAGATCTTGCCTGTACCAAGCCTCAAATCCAATCACAACATGCACGCTTCAATACCCCTTCCCCGCACTTAATGACTCTCGCTCACTCGCTCGTGACATCATCCCCCACCCCAAAAAAATTAATGCAATTAATTACAAATCGCATCAAGATAATTGTCAACGAGTGAGCGAGAGCAATACTTACATAAAAATGACCTATCAATGCCTATAGCACCTATGATACCGAAATCAGGGGAAAATATGTTGATCAATATTCCCTGCACTATGCATATATGTATCACATCAGCAATAGCTAACTAAACCCAATACCTAATACAGAATCAAAAGCCAATCAACCTATCAACCATTCTTCATATACTATTTATAATGTCATTATTTTAAAGTCGACGACTCGTTCACACAGATCCTGTCAATGTTCCTGTCCTCCGATGTATAAGCTCCTGAACTCTTCCCCTAGGCTCGACTAAGGTAGTCGGCGATATGATTGCTGGTTCCTGGAATTGGTTGAATAACGAAGGTATACGGCTGTAAAGCCAATGCCCATCTAGACAAGCGTGGGCTGGACGAACGATTCTTCGACAAAAACGTTAGTGGCTTGTGGTCTGTCTGGATACAGAATTCTCGTCCCATGAGATAACGTCCTAATTTCCGGACGGACCACACAATGGCAAGACACTCCCGCTCCATCACAGAATACTTTCTTTCTCTCTGCAATAACTTCCTACTGACATAACATACAGGATGGAACCATTCGTTCTTCTCCTGTAGAAGACAAGCACCGACACCAGAGTCCGACGCATCTGTTCTGAGGATAAATTTAGATCGAAAATCGGGTAATATCAGAATGGGTGACGATGATAAAGCTGTCACCAATTTATCAAATGCTGTCTGACATTCAGACGTCCACTGGACCTTATCGGGTTGTCCCTTCTTAGTAAGGTCAGTAAGAGAAGATGACAAGGAGGAAAAATTTGGAATGAACTTCCTGTAATAATTTAAAATTCCCACTAAGCTTCTGACTTGTTTCTTTGTTTTAGGGATTTGCAACCCTACCAATTTGTCAATTTTTGTTACTTCAGGTCTCTGAACACCTCTACCCACGATATGTCCTAAGAATACTATCTCTGGACATGCCAAATCCATCTTTGCGGGTTTAGCAGTTAACCCAAAATGACGCAATCGTTTAAAAATTACTGTTAGTGTCTGAATATGATCAGACCATGACGAAGTATGACACGCTATATCGTCAAAGAATGACACGACATTAGGTATGTCCTTCAATACCAGTCTCATTAATCTTGCAAACGTCGCTGGCGCGTTTACCAACCCAAATGGCATAACCTTAAATTGAAATAATCCAATGGGCGTTTGGAAAGCCGTGTATTGTTTAGACTCCTCAGCAAGAGGAATTTCCCAATAACCTTTCGTTAAATCTATCTTGGAAAACCACGTGGACCCGGCCAATGAAGCTATTAGTTCCTCCTGAAATGGAATAGGCTCCCTATCGCCTACCGTAATAGCGTTCAATTTTCGAAAATCAATACAGAACCGCACCGATCCATCAAGTTTTTTCACGAGGACGATGGGTGATGAATACGGCGATGTTGATGGTTCTATCACATCTAACTTCAACATTGACTCAACTTCTTTTATAACTCTATCTCTGGAAGAAAAAGGCAGCGGATAAGGTCTAAGGGATACTGGCTTATCCGAAGTCAACTTTATTTGGTGCTGGATCACCGTAGTGCGACCCGGCAAATCTGTAATAACATCCGGGAATGACGCCAACAGGGTCTTAAGTTCCCTACTCATTGAACTCGTAAGGTCAGGGTCAAATTTTACGTCCCTGTAACCTTGTGTTGGAGTTAACTCCGGCAATTGAATTTGTACCTCTTCCTGCGCCTCGGTGTCGCTTACGTCACTGTCTAACTGGTCTACGACCCCCGTACAAGCAATAGAGAAGACACTCTCCTCTGGTTTCGTCTGTGCACACAGATACTCTGGTCTCTCATAAAATCTCTGTAGCATATTAACATGGAAAACTTTAATTGATCCATCAATGTGGATAGCGTAATCTACCTTCGAAACAACTCGCTCAATAACATAAGGACCTTTCCATGTCATCAATAACTTATTATGGTCCGTAGGTAACAACAATAGGACCTTGTCTCCTGGCTTAAAAATTCTCAGTTTGGATCCTCTATCTTTATAGTTTTTTGCTCTTTTTGAAGCGATACTAGAAGCTTCTTCTGCTATAGTGCGCGCTGAAGATAATCTTTCTCTTAAATCAACAAGGTACTGAAACACTGAAATTTGCTCATCGTCTCCCGATGATGGCGACGTCATCATGTCCCGAAGAACATCGGTTGGACCCCTAGGACTACGACCATACAACATTTCAAAAGGAGAGAATCCCGTTGACTCCTGCCGTACCTCCCTATACGCGAATAATACTGCAGGGATATATCTATCCCAATCTTTAGGGCGATCAGCAGCTACCTTACGCAGCATCGACTTTAGCGTCGAGTTCAATCTCTCGCACATGCCATTAGCCTGCGGATGATATGGGGTGGTAGTGATGGGCTGTATGCTAAATAAGCGAAACAATTCCTTCATCATTTCCGAAGTAAATTGCGCACCCCTATCAGACAAAATTTGTTCCGGAATTCCCACCCTAGCGAAAATTCCAAACAACGCTTCTGCGACTGCCTCAGACGTTATGGTCCGAAGAGGAACCGCCTCTGGCCATCTCGTAGCATTACATATGACCGTTAAAAAAAATCGATTCCCCCTATCGGTAGCTGGGTGAATGGGCCCAACAAGGTCTATCGAAACCTTTTTAAACGGCTCCGAAACCGTGGGGATCTTTTGAAGAGGAGCCTGGGGTGTACGACCCTTATGCGTCGTCTTTTGGCACGCACTGCACGTCTTACAATACAATGGTACATCTCTGTGGACGGATGGCCAATAAAAATTCTTAAGAACCCTTTCTTTGGTTCTAGCTATCCCCATATGACCCGCTAATGGGACATCATGTGCCAAATGCAATACTGTTGCAATTAGCAACGCTGGCACAACGACCTGCTTTAAAATGGAAGCCATCGTAACATACTTTCGGAACAGAATGCCCGCCTGGACAACAAAGGAAGATGAACCGTTCTTATGTTTCCTCGTTTTCTCTGTTCGCGCCTCCCCAAAACATGGACTCAATGATGGATCCTCCTTTTGCAATCTCGCCAAGCGCTCTGGTGTGATATCCAGGTTGACCGCTGGCGTTGCCAAAGGTCTAATCTTACTCCTATCACCTACCTGTCGACGTGTCTCGACTGCGACACAAAAGTCAATACCTCTTGATTGTGACCATGCCTGCACATTCTCTTCGGAAGGGGAAACCACCCGAGACACATTACCAATGATGAGCTGGGCGCCTGGAAAAAAACCAACGATTGCTTCGACTTCCCCGCTAAGGAAAGGCGTATCAATCACTATCTTTGCCAATGGTAATTTCTCAATGGCCCCTGAAAATTGAATGCACGGGACAGTCTCACCTGTAAGCTGTGAATCATGAATGCAGTCCCTATGCACCCACACAACGGTAGATCCTGTATCCCGTAAAACCGAGACCGGTTCGTCCCCAACAAACCCCGGATAAACCCTAAGACCACCCCCTGTATGACATGAATTTATAACGGGAATCTTTCTCCCACAAGGTAAAACACCGGAAGATAACAACTTCTCACAACTGGGACACTTAGAATACTGTCCGCCTCCGTTGTCCGATGTAACACACGCGGCCGCATGGTGAAATTTATTAGGGGAACATGGAATGGAGCTACCGTGATTGCCATCCACGCTCGCCGCTATCCTACCTGCAGGGCAATTCACGCTGATGTGATCTGCTCTTCCGCAGTTCCAACACTTCGCGGCCCTACAATCCCGTGAAAAATGACCTACGCGTCCGCAAGTCCAACATTCCGCTCCCTGTGTTCCGCTAGACCTGGGTCCCCGTGACCCATCGCGACCGGAACTAAAGTCCCCATGCCGTCGATCATCGGCAAAGGTTGTCACAAATCCCAGACTGGGAGATGTAATAATTATAACAAGACAACAATCACGAACGAACAAGTATAACACTTAACAGAACAACCCATCAGACTCACACATTTATTATACATAAAGATAAAGATAAAAGTGCAATTACATACACTATATTATTGAATTTACTACCGTCCAACGGCCTTATTCCCACATGCACTCTTCCTCGGGTCCACAACCCGGTAGTTACTTTCTAAAGATACTTCGGCCTCAGCCTCTCCTCTCAGGGTCTTAATAGCACATTAATATTTCACTGGCACCGCAGCCTCTCAATATCACCTTCCTATTGCCATAACACATTAGCATTCCAATAGCACCTCAACATGGCAATAACACATTATCATTTCAATAGCACATCAACATGGCAATAGTACATTATCATTTCAATAGCACATTCACGATCATATATACGTCCCTGTCTGTGGCCAGACTGCCACGACTTCATGTGCCTCTACTGTCCTGCACCGACAGCTTCACTCTGGGCCTATGTGTGGCCTCCGGCCCTATGCTGGCCTATCCCCTGTGCTCACCGTAGGCGGCGCTCTTCGGCCCGACCTCGGCACCTACAAGAATAACATTACACTGGGTATAATACCTGTCACAAATCCCAGACTGGGAGATGTAATAGTTTATGACAGGACAACAATCACGAACAAACAAGTTTAACACTTAACAGAACAATCCATCAGACTCACACATTTATTAAACATAATTATACAGATAATAGCGCAATTACATACATTATATTATTGGGATTAACTGCCGTACAACGGCCTTATTCTCACACACACTCTCCCTCGGATCCACAATCCGGTAGTTACTCCTAAAGGCACTTCGGCCTCAGCCTCTCCCCTCAGGGTCTTAATAGCACATTAATAATTCACTGGCACCGCAGTCTCTCAATATCACCTTCCTATTGTCATACACCTTAGCACTCCCCTAGCACCTCAGCAGGGCAATAACACATTATCATTTCAATAGCCCATCAACATGGCAATAGTACATTATTAGTTCCTAGCCCATCAACATGGCAATAGTACATTATCACATTCACGCTCATATCTACGTCCCTGTCCGTGGCCTGACTGCCACGACTTTATGTGCCTCTACTGTCCTGCACTGACAGCCTCACTTCTGGCCTATGTGTGGCCTCCGGCCCTATGCTGGCCTATCACCGTAGGCGGCGCTCTTTGGCCCGACCTCGGCACCTACAAGAATAACATTACATTGGTATAATACCCTACCATTTCTATTCACTCCACCTCTCCTTACAACCCATGAAGCGTACACACACTAGTTCACCTTTCACTCACCACACATCTTACGGTAACACACCTCCATCGGAGTACACAATACTCACTCGTGCTACAAATCCATGAACTCACTTTCATCTATCGCTCATGGCGCACATTGCTATATCCAATATCAAGGACTTCCACATTCCTCACATATACTTATTTACATCATGGTAATAGACGAATATAATATAATACATCAATCATAATTATCAATCAACGGTCTACCTACCAGTCATCACTGGAAAAACACTCTCATCCGTCTTCTGACTGCTCCCCTTATGTTCGCCCGCTGGGCTCTTACTAGCGTCCGTTCAGTAGGACCTTCTAACTTGCAGTGATAGTAATACAGCGCTTTCGCCTCATTCAGACCCCCACCACTCATAACATGCACGCTTTCCTTACTTGTCTTCGTGCGTTAATTTTACTCTCTTCCTTTCACGTCTTTCCCTACCTGTCTGCCGTGAGCCCTTCTTACTCTACACCCGCTCTGTAGCAATCCCCTTAATTGCACTCACTCCACTCGTGACAATACCATACCACTTCTATTCACTTCACCCCTCCTTACATCTCATGAAGCGTACACACAATAGTTCACATTTCACTCACCAAACATCTTACGGTAACACACCTCCACCGTAGTAAACAATACTCACTCTCGCTACAAATCCATGGACTCAACTTACATCTATCGCTCATGGCGCACATTGCTATATACAGTATCAAGGACTTCCACATTTCTCACATATACTTATTTACATCATGGTCATAGACGAATATAATACATCAATCATAATTATCAATCATCGTTCCACCTACCAGTCATCACTGGAAAAACACTACTCCCAAGTATTCCGACTGCTCTCCTTATGTTCGCCCTCTGGGGCTTTCTCCTGCGTCCGTTCCCTGGGACGTCTTAGTGTGCAGTGATAGTAATACAGCGCTCTCGCCCCATTCAGACCCCCACCACTCACAACATGCACGCTTTTCCTTCCCCCGTGGCCGTGGGTTAACTTTATTCGAACCCTCTTCTCGTAACTACTGATCCTCGCTCACTCGCTCGTGACAAAGGTTACAAACCGCCCTCGGCCATTACCGCGACCTAGCCCTCCTGCTCGGTCAAACTTACCGGCCCTATATGCAGGTGATTGATAATACCCCCTACGTTGCCCCTGGGCTTGCCCATTATAGGCACCACACTGACGCGATCTGTCTCTATGTCCTGTTGGTGACCCCTCAACCACGGCGACGTAACCAGCATCCTGTACGTACGCCATCGCGACTGGTTTGGACGGATGTGGCGTACGGTATGCTTCCGCCAACTTTGACGCCTCCTTCACCGTCGCGGGTTCGTTTTCTTTTAGAAAAGCCACCAAATCCTTATGGCACGACGCGTATAGCTGATCACGGATCATTAGGTCTTTCAATTTAGCAAAATCTGCGCCAACATGTGACAAGTTCACCCAGTTCGTGAAATATTCTGTCAGTCTCGCGACGAAGGCAGCAAAGTCCTCCCTGGTATCCGCATGTGCTCGCCTAAACTGCTCCCGGAAATATTCCTCCGTACGCGCAAATCGGCGAAGCAGCAAAGACTTCAGCTTATCGTAATCATGCACGTCTTCGCGCTGTAACTCTTTAAAGTAGGTTAACGCTCGCCCCTGCAATAAGGATGCCAGGTACGTGGACCATAATTGTTTATTCTCCCCCCATTGCAGTTGTGCATTTAGTTCGAACCTGTAAAGGAAGGCGTCTATATCGTCCTTCCGGTCGTCGAACGTCGGCAGCTTAATCCGGACACCACTTTTATTTTGCCCCTGCCGCTCAACTGTTTCCGTTGGCGCATTCTTCTTGCTTTCTAATTCCGCAATCTTTACTTGCGCCTCTATCTCCTTTAACTTTAAGTCTTGAGCCTCTTTTTCTCGCTCTCTATCTTTAGCACGCTCATCGCGCAATTCCGCCTGCTGCTCCCTAATCCAGCTACGCAGCTCCTCTCCCTCAAGGCCAAGTTCCGTACCTAACTTCATTAGTTGCTGGAGCTCCGCCATTTCACGGATTTATATTTATACAATTTGCAATACAATAAATTGCCTATGTACTTACTATAAACGACGTATCCCGAGACCTGAAATTATACCACTACAATAACAACCCCTATTTTCAAATGCAATTCAGAAACATACCTAACTGAACCCTTTATAACATACTCTCTAACTAATTCTATGTTCATAAAATGTATAGCACTATTAAACAACAAAAGAGAATAGAAAAGACAAGAATGAGGAAATTCAGTAGAAGGACCACAAGGACATCAAAGACAACGAACCAGACTAGGACAAAGACTTCTAAAAAAAATATAATGGGAAAAAAAAATGCAACCTAACTACGCCGATTACACTACAAGGTACGAACAAGAACAGAGCCTGAAAAAAAAGAACGTATCTACAGATAGGTAAGAGAGGGGACAAGAGAATACGTCTTCCTGCAGAAGCAGAGAAGATATCGACGCTACAACTAAACAATAACAAAGCCCTAAAGACTGTTCACCGTGATGAACGAAGTTCCAAGTTTCCCACACCTTTTTAAAAGGATAAACTAAGTTCAACACAGCAAACGAAAACAGCAAAAACAGAGAAAAAGACAGATGAAAAGACAGCCCTCAATCCAGGGCACAAAATTTCAGTTTTACTTAACTTTCACTCAGCGTTTTATTTAACTTGACGTATGCCGGAGCTCTGGCTGCTTGACTCCTTCAGGCTGCACGCACACTCTCTCTGTGAAAATTCAATCACACATTAGAACATATTTATAGTAATACATGCATCAATACATATTCATAAATATACCTAAATTATACCATCATGAAATTTCCATTCATCCCACGAACAAAAGACAACAGCCCGAATTCCTAGTACAACAGAAAAACAACTAGATATGACGAATACACAATGTCAAAATGACCACAGGTAAACTAAACGGACGAGTGTCACAACGGACGAGCCCCCAGTGTCACAAATCCCAGACTGGGAGATGTAATAATTATAACAGGACAACAATCACGAACGAACACGTATAACACTTAACAGAACAACCCATCAGACTCACACATTTATTAAACATAAAGATAAAGATAACAGTGCCATGACATACAGTAGGTTACTCTATTCAACTGCCGTCCAACGGCCTTCTTCCCTCAAGCACTCTTCCTCGGGTCCACAACCCGGTAATTACTTTTAAAGACACTTCGGCTTCAGCCTCTCCACTCAATGTCTTAATAACACATTTAGTATTTCTTTCGCACCGCAGTCTCTCAATAGCACCTCCTTATGGCAATAACAACTTAGCCTTCCAATAGCACCTCACATGGCCATAGCACGTTAATAATTCAATTCACATGAGTATCTCAATAGCACAGTAGTACATCAATATCACAGTAGTACATCTTAAGAGCACATTAACAATTCTATACACATCCCTGTCTGTGGCCAGACTGCCACTACTCATGCGTTTCTCCTGTCCTGCTCGACAGCTTCACTCCACTGGCCTATGCGTAGCCTTCGGCCCTATGCTGGCCTATCCTCTGTGCTCACCGCGGGTGGCGTCTCGGCCCGACCCCGGCACCTACAAAAATAACATTATATTGGTATAATACCATACCATCTCTAGTCACTTCACCCCTCATTACAAACCATCAAGCGTACACACAATAGTTCACATTTCACTCACCACACATCCTACGGTAACACACCTCCACCGTATTACACAGTACTCACTCTCGCTACGAATCCATGAACCTAACTTACATATTCTATCGCTCATGGCGCACATCTCTATACACAGTAATCAAGGACTTCCACATTCCTCACATATACTTATTTACATCATGGTCATAGGCGAATATAATACATCAATCATCGTTCCACCTACCAGTCATCACTGGAAAACACATCACACGGTCCCGACTGCTTTCATTCACGTCTGTCTCTTGGGACTTTCTAACTTGCAGTGATTTGACTGCCCAGATCTTGCCTGTACTAAGCCTCAAATCCACTCACAACATGCACGCTTCAATACCCCTTCCCCGCACTTATTGACCCTCGCTCACTCGCTCGTGACAGAGGTAAGTACAAGGAGGTTAAAGGAAGTAAGAAATGACAAGGCCCCGGAGAGAAACGAAGGAGACCAGCTAGAAGTCATGAACACAAAGATCACACGGCAAGAACTAGACTTTGCCATTAGTAAACTAAAACTGCGGAAATCACCACGTGCAGATGGAATAACAAATGAGATGATCAAGAAACTCGGACCTGGAGCTCTGATCTGAATAAACTACTGGAGATCTTCAACATCAGCTGGAAAACTGGAGAAGTACCACAGATCTGGCGAGAAGCAATCATGGTCCCATTACCCAAAAATGGAAAGGACAAAGGAACAGTACGAAACTGTAGACAAATAAGCTTGACAAGCTGTCTCTGCAAGACTATGGAGCGGATCGTCAACCACAGAATGAAGTGGAACCTGGAGAGCAACCACCTACTGGCTGATCAGCAAGCAGGGTTCCGTCAGTGTTACTCCACAGAGGATTAAGCAACCTATCTATCACAGGACATTGAAGATGCCTTCAGGGACAAGAAACAAGTATTAGCAGCATGGATCGACCTTCGAAAGGCCCTTGACAAAGTCTGGAAAGATGGACTACTCAGGAAGCTGCGAGACAATAAAGTGACTGGTAGTATGTACAAGTGGACCAAGGGCCTCCTACACAACAGAAGAGCAAGAGTCCAGCTGGATGGATGCCAAAGCAAGAAGGTACTGCTGAGACACGGTGTGCCACAGGGAGGAGTAACATCACCCACCTTATTCCCGATCTTCATAACTGATCTAGTTCAAGAACTACCTTGCGGGATACGCGCAGCTCTATATGCAGATGACCTAGTTATGTGGTGTGCTGAAGAACATGCCACAGTTGCCACAAGAAGACTACAAAGAGCCGTTGACATCCTCTCAGCATGGACGGATAAGTGGTGTATTACAGTCAACGAAGAGAAGTCATCCACTACTCTTTTCACCCTTTCTCCAAAACAGACTGCTGGAGCCACCAAGCTCAACGGGACATTACCTATCTAGGAGTCACATTCGACACCAGGCTCTCATGGAGGAATCACATCGAGAGGTAGGAGTCACATTCGACACCAGGCTAGGTCATGGAGGAATCACAGCGAGAGGGCAGAGACAAAAGCTAGAAGAAAGCTAGCCATATTGAGGAAACTGAGCTGCACATCTTGGGGAGCAACAGAAAGAATTCTCAAGAATGTATATCAGCAAGGGATTCGCCCTCACCTCGAATATGGATCAACAGCTTGGAGTTCAGCGTCCAACTTAGCCCTTCAGATGTTGGGCAAAGTTCAGAACCAGGCTCTGTGCACCATCACAGGAGCAATGAAGTCAACACCCATTGTGGAGATGGAGAAGATCACCTAGATACCAACACTTGCAGAACGTAGAGAAACCAGGGTGGCTATCCAGGCAGAGAAATTCAACAGCATAGAGAATCACCCAATGAAAGAGAAGCTAGGAGACCTGGCAAGAGGAAGGCTAAAACGTACGAGCTTGATTCACAAGGCAAAGCGAATAAGAAGACAGCTATCACACCTTCCCCAGATTGCCCACCCACTGACCTCTGTACCTGAACAGACCCCTTGGATGGAGGAGACAGAGACCCGGGTTCTTATACGTACAGATGTTGATAGTTGTCAAGAGCAAGGTGAGTCGGGATATGGGGAAGATAGCCCTTCGACTGTTCAAGAGGCCAACTCACACTCGCACAGCCATACCATAAATACTCAAATAACACAAGTTATATATTTAGTCAGGCCTGAGGGGCCTTATTATTACAATATGACAATTCTGACTGCATAATTCATAATAGTAATCACTAGATGAGCTACTGGTCATTGCCCGGAATAAACAATCATGTGATTCCCTCCCCCCTCCTCTCTCTAGTATAATAATAAAAAGTAATAAACTACAGTCTTGCTCCAGAACTCATGCGCACCACAACATTACGCACCAAACTGAGCGCTTGATACGGTTACTTTTTATGACATTGCATGGTACTATACTACGAAACAAACATGCAAAAATACAGATGTTAAATAGCAATAAACATTGTTATTTTTTTAAAAATACATGCTTGAAGTAAACAACTTTTAATTATAGCCATCATCTTCCTTATCTTAATTGTCACCCTCCGGCCAAATTTAAGGCCTGAAGAGTGTATAGTTTGGTCAGTCATGCCAAAGGTTGCAAGTTACTGAAATATACAATAGATATAGCATCCAGGGTATAATTCCAATTAACTAACTAGCACTTTTCTAATTATAACTGTACTTGCAGCCGTTATGGCCTTCTACTTATACAGCACAATTCCTTACTAGTATTTATGTCGAACTACTCGACATGGATATTTAACAATTCCTCACATTCCTTGCTACTCTATTACACAACACTATAGCTACTGCCTTCATCCACTACACTCGGGTAAAGGTTCCTTAGATGTCTACACGATCAATCCTGTAGAACGAGATCTCCGGACTCGGGGAGTTATAGCTGACAGTGGATTTCTCCTCTGTCAGGGTAGCCCTGTCTTCACTGGCTAATCGCTGGACCTTACCGTATAGCGAGCGCGAATCCAAATGACGCGGTTCGTACCCTTGGCCCGGTACGACAAGGCGTTGAACAGCTAGTTCGTTGCGTTAGCTCTTTTGTCTTCGGCTGTTGTCTATGTTTCGTCTCCTACTTCAGACTCAGGAGAATGAGCCGAGAGCGCCTCACTGTGCAATGCCTACAGCCGTCTCTAAATAAAATATGGCGGATCAACACTTTTATAGCAGAAATAACCCCGTGGAGCTTCCCTCTCTAAACGCGTGCTCCATGAGTTCACATCTCCGTGCATTCTTAGTACAACCTACCGCCTCAGGGCGTGACTCCACTAACCCCCAAAAGACCACTTTTTAACCTAAGGGTCCGATCACATCAAATACTACTCACTGGGTCTCGGCCCGCGAACTCCTACACACCGTGAGCTCTATTGCACAAATACAGAATTCTGCTCGTGACAATGGTGTCTTCAACAAGGGAGAACAAAGTGAAGTGGAAAGAAGAACTGCTGTTGATGAACCACTTGATGACAAGTATCCAGGTGAATCATGGGTTCGAGTCTACACAGATGGCTCCGCTGAGAATGCTGTAACAAACGGAGGCGCTGGAGTGTACATGGAGTATCCAGACTCAACAAGAACAGCAATGAGCATGCCAACCGGAACCTTCTGCAATAATTACGGATCAGAAGCAAAAGCCCTCAAGACAGCTGCCACAGAGCTACAACTAGAGGACAGCAACATCGTCTTCCTCACAGATGCAAGATCAGTCCTTTAGGCCTTTCAAGCTGGTAAGCTTAACGACCTGAAGAAATGCTTTACGCACCTTGGGAATCGAAGCAGGATAGTCCTATAGTGGATACCATCACATTGTGGAGACCCACGCAATGAGAAGGCAGACCAACTGGCCAAGGAGGATTCCGGCCTGGAGCAGCCACAGTGCCTCTTAAACTATTATGAGAAGAAAAACCTCATCAAAAACAACAGACGGCAGCAAATAAACCAATATGGTAAATATCATCTCCTGAACAGAGAGGATCAAGTAATATTGTTCAGACTAAGAACTGGTCACAATAGGCTCCACCACCATAATAGGAACATCTACCATATGAGAGTGCAGCCAGTCTCCTCAAAACAGAAAGCATAATAATATATTGCAGAACTGCACACTCTTCTCAGCACTACGAGAAACATATTGGCCCAAACCCACCGACCTAAATGTCAAACTCTATGGTGCTCTGCCAGAACTGCAGAAAGCCGTGGATTTTCTTAAAAGAACAAATCTGCAGATTTAGATTGGTGAACGAAAGAAGAAGAAGAAGAAGAATGATTTGGTCAAGGAACACAAATGACCGCAGAATGATTTGGTCAAGGAACACAAATGACCTCAGAATGATTTGGCCAAGGAACACAAATGAATGTCACGGTGATGTAGTAATTAATGAAAAACAAATGACACAATTCTTTGGTCATGGAATAAAAATGTCGCAGTAACTTGGTCATGGAAACACGAATGAATGTCACAGTAATTTGGGCATGGAACACAAATGAATGTGGCAGTGATTTGATCAAGGAACACAAATGAATGTGACAGTAATTTGGGCATGGAACACAAATGAATGTCACAGTAATTTGGTCACGGAACACAAATGAATGTCACAGTAATTTGGGCATGGAACACAAATGAATGCCACAGTGATTTGATCAAGGAACACAAATGAATGTCACAGTAATTTGGGCATGGAACACAAATGAATGTGGCAGTGATTTGATCAAGGAGCACAAATGAATGGGACAGTCATTTGGTCATGGAAAACAAATGAATGTCACAGTGATTTATAATGGCACACACAATCATGAATGTCACAGTGATTTGATCATGGAACACATGCAATAGTGATTTTATCAAAGAACACAAATGAATGTCACAGTGATTAGGTCAAAGAACATAATGAGTGTCATAGTGGTTTGGTGATGGAAAAGATATAAGTGACACTGAAAAAACAACAACAAAAATCTGTCGCATCGATTTGCTCATGGACTAGGCAGACACATAATATCACATAGGTCAGGTAATGGGTGTTGTGGTGGTTTGGTAACGGGCCGTGGGACACAAAAGGATATCACAGTGATTTCATCATGGATGACAAATGAATGACGCTGTGATTTGGTCAATGAGCACTAATTATGCCACAGTGATTTGGTCCAAGAAAAAGAATATTGTGTCACGATGGTCAAGGAACACAAATGAATAGCACAGTGATTTGGTAAAAAAACACAAATGAATGTTATATTGCTTTGATGATGGAACGCAATGCCACAGTGATTTGGCTAAGGAAAACAAATATGAATGTCACAGTAATTTGGTCAAGAAACAAATGAATGTCATAGTGCTTTGATGATGAAATACAAATGAATGTCACGATGACACGGAAGACAATGGGTTGTCGCAGTAGTCTGCATCTGGTAATGAAAAACAATGTCATTGTGGTTTTGTCAGGGTAGCAAAATGAATGTCATATATTTTGTGGTTATGGAAAACACGACTTGGTCACGGAACACAGTTACACAAATAAACAGTGATTTGGTACAGGAACACAAAGAATGCCACGGTGATTTGATCGTGAAACACAAAGTAAATGTCACAATGATGTAGTCCTGGAGCACAAAAGAATGGCACGGTGATTTGGAAATCGAACACGGAATAATGGCATTGTGATTTAGCTTGGAATATAAGAGAACAGCACAATGATTTGGACATGGAACACAGATGAATGGCACAATGATTTGGGTTTGGAACATACATAGAGATACTATAATAAACTAGAGTCCGCACGCATGCACAAGTGCAACGCGTCGCAGTGGCCCCAATTGGCCTACATGCGCGCCATGTTGACTTGGGAAGGATTCACTTGCGAGCAGGCGCTGGCTGTTCGACGTCTCAAGGAATAGTAATCCCATCCCCGCCTATAATTATGTCAAAGTCATAATAGATATACTACAAATACGATGCAACACAGGCTGTTGTTGCGGAGACAGTTTTTTTTTACACAGAAAGCTAAAGCTGAACAGTGAACACCGCCATATTTTCTGTTTGGTTTTGTAATCAGACTACGTCCCCCAAACAACGTTCTTCAAAATAACAAGTTCATAACTGGTAAAACTAGTAAGAGTCATGAAAATTACAACATGCATAGCTTTGAAAAGAAAATCACGAGAAGGGCATGTTAGTAGTATATAACAAGGAAAAACGTTCACCTTCATACAGAAACAAAAAATATATATACTTTAGAGGTATAACTGGATCATATAAAGAAAGAAAGAAAGAAGATAATTGACATGAAAACTTTCAATTTTCTTCTCTCTCCGCACCAGCTTTTTCTTGCTATTTCTTAATTCAGCGGCCTTTCCACAGCTTTCTTTTATTTGCATAAATTAATCTCTGCCTTTGTCCTCTCAAGATGATCTTCGATTGAGTGGTGGGCATATGAGTGATCTAGATCATACATACATGCCTTGGCGGGCGGGGGGGGGGGGGGGGGTTTCAGCTCTCAGGATTTTTCCTCTTTTTGGGAGATGGTCTTCTTGGAGTTGGCAGTTTCTGCGTGAGGGGAGGATAATTTTCGAAAACAGATGGAATTGCCTTTGGTCTTAGTGTCTGTTTATCGAGCCCTGCGTAATTGTCAGAGCTTAGGAAGTGAGCACTACACACTTAGTCATTCTTGGTTGGATACCAAGGCTTCCCATTCTCAGTTTGTCTACTTATTCTGGCAATCCATTTAGCCAATCTCTCAGATTCCTTCCACGGAAAGCAAAAAAAAAAAAAGCAAAAAAAAAAGTCACAATAAAAAATTGTTGTTATTGCTTGATAAATAATATCGACTGGCATTTTCCATATTGTTGTATTATGTGCATCTTTGCCTTTTCAGGAAAATGAGGATTGAAAATTCGAAGAGTTGTGTAACATCTGGGGTTTGTTCCAGACCTTTCAAAATCGAAACTTAAAGATTGGAATGACACTTATAATGAAATGAGAAGTGAGAGAACCACTTTCATGACAAAGGCTAAAAAATCAGCACAGTGTCGCAAACAACAATATGGCAATGCCCCACGATATACTCATATTGATAAATATATTACAATAGGTTTTGATCTTTAGCCCTTCCCTATTGTCAATCCAATGTACTAAATGATCAAGTTGTTTGGACGTACGTTTTATTCATATCAAAGAGGAATTAGGCCTATGGAGATAACCTTGCCACCCAGTCCCATCATGGCTGTCTGTTTTAACTGAGACAATCCAAAACACAAGGGTGATGGGGGTGGGAGGAGCATGATGCACTACGATGACACGTAAATCTTGACATTATTAGCCCAGAGCATTTAGCATCCTATCTCTCTCCTTGAAACTGAGCCATCACTGTGCAGTCAATTCGGGGCCGCTTCGGCACTTGTTCATAAAAGACCCAGGTCTTTGATTCTCTTCTGCCTTTCCTCTCCCTCCCCCCACCCCGCCCCGAGTCTTTCCTGTGTTTCTTCGCAAGTGTGTAATTATAATTAAGACAAATGGATGTACAAATCACAGATGGCGTGCGTGGGAGAGATTGAAAGACGTTGTTATCGTAAACTGGGCTTGCTCAGCCTTAGATGGGAAGGACAGAAGGATAGAAATGATTTGTGGAATTCTGAACCATCTTGCATACAGAAAAAATAACCCTCTGACTTCCGAAATCGCCATCCCAAGTCAAAATGGCCGCCACGAGACTCTAATAGTTCCACGTCGTGTGACACCGTGCGCACTCTAGTGTCATAATATCTCTATGGGAACATATCACACAAGTCCGTATATATACATCTAGATATACATGTAATATATTCACACTCGTCTTGTAGAATATTTGGTAGAAATGGATGCGAAATCTCTCCAGGAATGTTGCGGATTTTCCCGTCTAGATCGTTCAATGTCTCTCAATAATCTGTCAACACTTAGATACGTCCAGGCCCGTGTGTTTGAGGGCCAGGTGGAACGGAAAGCAGGGAAATCACTGCCCGAAGTGACGGATGATTGATTAGTGGAGACTGACACCTTCATGAGGTTTCTGTCAGGAAAGAGTGGACGAGAAGAACTGTGAACTGTAATGGGGAGACACATAGAGTAGTCAACACCAATGAAGAACACTTAAAACACATTAAACTCCTTAGTTATATCTGCAGAGGTCCATACTGTTAATCTTTGTCTAAGTGAGCTATAATAAACCAGCGAACCAGTGAAGGATATTCCTTGAAGTGTAGGCACAGCACTCAAACTCGTACTGATTTCAAGCTGCCATTTCTACGTCCTATTATAAGGCATCAAATGAATCGCAGCAAACTTTTATTGTAATTTTGACCTGGGTTCATGGCCTCTACATATGTATTTCAACTGCTGATAGGTGATGTGAGAAGAACCATATCATAATTATCAGTAATTCAGGTGGTGCAAAAGGATATTTATTGGATTGTTTCATAATGCCAAACTGATTGCCTTTTGCGTATATTTTTCCATATCCAGAAACCAAGTTGGACATATTATACGACCGCTGAAATTGGTGACTGCGTAGAATCAACGATTGTCTGAAAAGTCCTTCTTGATAAACCTTGCCTGACCAGCATAGCATCAGAAACCCCAGTGCATGATCTGCAAAACTACGTTAACTCGAAAGGGTTGTGGGATGGGACCTGAAGAAGCCTCAAACACGATCTGATCTTCGCTAACCTCCGCAAATCTGGTTTACAAAAGCTGCATTAGAACTACATCAAATCGATGTCGAGTCCACGAAACTGTTACATTGTAGTTCAAACTTCAAGCCATTCTGCATTCGCCTCCTCTTGATGGTGAATTATCCTGATCCTGGTCAGTTTTTTTTCTTATTTAAATTTTAAAAATTCCCCCTCCCGTTCTTTCTTTCCTTTCATTTTTCCATCTCTTTCTCTCCCTGCTATCTTTGTTTTTCCTCTCTTTCTCATACACATACACATACCACAGACAGAAGAATTCACAGTGAGGGGGAGAGAGTGAGTGAGAGAGGGATAAAAAAATAGACAGACATAGAGAGAGAGAGAGCAAAGAGAGAGAGAGAGAGAGAGAGTGAGTTAGTTAAATGGAAATTACTTGCGTATCTCATCTTTACCTTTATTTACATGTAGTTCTAGGAGATGGCTAATAATATACATGTTATCTATGTATGAAACCCAATCCTCAATGAAAACAAACAACAAGAAAAAAAATGCGTTTACGTTATGTAAAAGAGGTAGCACTTACAAGTATTTCGCTCTGGGTATTCTTGCCTCGACATCCCCGTCTTCTTCAAGTTCATCAAAGCCTCGGTTTGCTCTGTCAAAGATAGCGTAAAAGGTCGATGTAAGAAACAAAAAATGGTAAATTGGCTGTAACAGCTGAGGTTGTTCTAGCACGTTATAGTAGGGGGGGGGGGGGGGGAGTTAGTTGATCTAACTACAACCCTTTAGAAAACGAAACTATTACAGCTGTAGAATAAATAAACACGAGATCCGACGATCGATTAAATAATACTAAAGTTTAATAACTGTATACTGAACAATAAAATACTAGGAAGGCACCAGCCAACAACTAAATATCCTACGCCACACGAGGAAAAACTCACTTACTCACCACCCTTTACCACTTACATGGGCCTATATATACAGATATTTCTGTAGAAAATTTCCGAAATTAATCTAACCTTTGCCCTCGCCCGAAACACACAAACTAACCAATCACGTATCAATACGTCACCAGGTTACATCACTCAAGGCCAAATCTGGCGTAAACATCTAGTTCTACGATCTTATGGAATGTTCGGGAACATACTAATATTTACGACAAGGGTCAACAACGAGCGAGGAAAAAAACTATTCACAAGAAAGGGAGGTTAAGGTCACGGAGTACACTCTGGCGAACATCAACAAGTAAAGGAAAAAGAAGTGAACACATGCTCAGTCACAAGCAACGGGGGAAGGGGAAGGGGTAGCCCGCAGATGCTACATTGGCAGATCATCTAGAAATCTGACATAGACAAGAAATGTAGTGTCCGGGTCCCTTTCTGTTCCTTTCTCCTTTGCCCACATACATGTACATGTAATAATCATGTAATTTGACTTTCAGTTTGTGTTTTCTCTAATTATGAAAACAAAATTAACGACAGCACAACATCAAGAACGACAACATCGGCTACAACAGTCACAACAATGACGACATCATCAACTGCACCACCAAGAAATACAATGACGACGACATCAACTACAACAACAAAAACGATGACGACAGCAACAAAAAACAACCTCGAACATGGCTGTTGTCGTTACTCACCTGGATCTGGCTCGAGCAGCGCAGGCTAGATAGCTGAAGATAAGGACGAGAAGAAAGAGAAGGGCAGCACAGACGATGGCTGTGATCAGTAACACAGTTGTAGTGCTGTCTGAACTATCGGTGGACTCCAGATCCTTCAGGATGTTGTTTATTTCTGATGCTGGTGGGAATCACGATGACAACAGAGAGAAAGTGTGAGCTGTACTGCCAGGTAAATGAGTTACTGAGTGATTAAGAGAGTGGGTCAGTGAATGAGATTTTCGGAAATTCCCACGCTGTGAATTAGCCAATGAATGTGTGAGTAAAGAGAGTGCATGAATGAGGTTAGTGAGTGAGTATAAGAGAGAGTGAGTAAACAAGTGCGTGACTGAGTCAATCGGTCAATCAGAGAATGAAAGAATGAGCCAATATGTGACTTTATAAAGTTCAGCGATTGCCTAATTGAGGTACTGAACTGGTATTCATAGCCGTTGGACAACCCCCCCCTCCCACACACACACCTAATTTGCCCCCCTCACCCGGTCACTATCGATGTCAGACATTAAACTGCATCATTAATTGGCCAAATAATTCAGACATCCCGTTAATTCTAGCTCTGGAAATCAGTGGCGGACATTCATGTTCGAGATCCTGAAGCTTGAAGTGTCATGAGGCCCCTTCTCAACCAGCAACAATAGGGCAACATCCGATGTTTACTCTATGAAAAAAGTTTCTTCAGGGCCCTTCCGAGATTAGGGGCCCCTGAAGTTTAATCTTTATTAGTTTGATAGGAGATCCGCCACTGCTGGGAATGTTCTATTCAGGATAAATTTCAGCTGTGTGATAAGAAGGCAACAAGGAAGGCACAGTGAAAACAAATAGGTAAAGAATGGGAAGGAGCCGATGAGGGAGCAAAACTAAGAGGAACTATTTCAATCGCTGAATGCAATTAATGGACCTTGTCACATTTGCTCTAGTTGGCGTGGTGTGAAGTTCACTCGGGTGCCATCAAGTCCCATGTTTATACGACCAGTAGCCATAGTTAGCTCTAATTTTTTATTGTAATTCCCTTGTCACCGCAAAGAAGAAGAAAGACACACATCATAATCCAGATGTCTGGTAGTCTGGTGTCAAATTTTAATGCGTTTCAAGGGAAGGATGGATTAGTGCATGCATTTTACTAGGACTTACTGCTCCTGTCCAAAGCACCCACTCCGCTCCGCTATTTTTATCAACAATAAAGTAAAACACATTTTGCCTCTGGATACTTGTCCACAGCATCCGTTCCGCTCCGCTCCTCACCGTTATAGAGGCAAAAGGAGTTTTTCTTAAGTCATGTTCCGTAAAAAAGGAGCGGATGCTATGGACAAGAGCAGTTAGTTGCCGCTGAAGTGTCAATTATGATTGAAAGACTTAGCTGGACATCGTGTCTAAGTTACCAAAAAAAAAAAACCCAACGCCACTGAAAGACTGCATGACTTCTACTTCTACAGACCAATGGGAAATGTGGCGTACTAAATGTTAACTTTAATATTACAATGGAGGTAAGGATAGAGATCAGGAATAGGGGTGGTGACAGCAACCAAAATGTCTTATAAAAAGGTTAGGAAAAGACTTACTGTTGGTGGGTAGACCATCTTTCCTGACACAAACAGGCGGCTCTGGGACCCATATCCCATTCTTGCATGTCACCTGTTTAATGGATAGTGACAATGGTGCACTGAATTAATAGCTGATGCATTTGCTGTTTGATCAAAGAGGGGTCAGTCTGTGTCTTATCTGTTTTGATCGGCGGTTTGTGAGTCATTTTTAGCTTGCCCACTTAATCTGTTTCGTACTGTCATGTTCATTGTCTTTAAAGATCTGGCATTCTCCTTCGTCACCACACGTCTTTGTAAGTCTGGTCAGTATTTTTGCCCTACATGTATGGAGAAAGCTAGTGAAGTGTACAGTTTTCAGGTCATTTCTTGATTCCTTTCAGAGATCACTTTGATACAATCTCAGTCTGGGCATCTACATGTACAAAGTAATTATGATTCAACTGACAAAGTAAAAAAAAAAAAAAATTTACACGTACAAGTATTTCGTCCCCGAAGTTCTGGAAGTACATTTGTACAATTAACATGCCCTGGACATCATGTATTTACACTGGAATTCTTCCTCCACAGAAATCGGACAATATACGAACATTGGGTAAGTTCTTTGTAACAAATGTTTGGTATGGACTATGTACATTCACTGAATAACTTACATTTTCCTAGATTAGACCTTATATTCTACATGTTGTGGAAAACTTTTTACCAAGCAGATATTGGGTTATATAATAAGAAATACAACTTTTGGGAGGATTACTGGCAAGCACTGGACATATTTAATTCAAATGATGGATTTAAATACACCCAGTGAAGAAGCTCCTTACCCAGATTGTGGATTATATACATATGATGGACGAGCTTTTTGCCAAGATCATGGACTATATTTAATGGATGGGATTCTAGTGCAGATTATGGATTATATACATCTGATGGCCGAGCTTTTCGTGCAGATTATGGATTATATACATCTGATGGCCAAGCTTTTCATGCAGATTATGGATTATATACATCTGATGGCCGAGCTTTTCATGCAGATTGTGGATTATATACATCTGATGGCCGAGCTTTTTACCAAGATTATGGACTATGTACATCTAATGGTCGAGCTTTTTACCAAGATTATGGATTATGTACATCTAATGGCCGAACGTTTTACCAAGATTATGGATTATATACATCTGGTGGCCGAGCCTTATACCAAGATTATGGATTATAACACATCTGATGGCCGAGGTTTTTACCAAGATTATGGATTCTAAATATCTGGCGACCCAGCTTTTTACCAAGATTATGGATTATAAACATCTGGTGGCCCAGCTTTTTACCAGGATTATGGATTATACCAGTGTATATCTGATGAACAGGCTTTTTGCGCGCATTGTGGATTACACAGGGCTGGTGGGCGTGATACTGGATTGTCTACAAATACATTGTGGTGGGCAGGTTTTCTTACGCATGATAACAATCAGTTTTGTACAAGGAATGGATACTCTTATTCACAAATACGGCATTGTACACAGAGGATGTGTGTTCATTTTACGCAGAAATTGGATTATTGCGGAAGTTTTGACTTTCTTCGACACAGGTGATGAATTATGCACAATGAGTATATCCAGAAAGTGGATTATGAGTCGCGTTCATTTTGCACATCTAATGGATTATAATAATACAATCAATCCAAGTTTCTCTTACACAAATATTGGACTGTGTGCAAATGGTAAGCTGAGTAAGTTATTTAGTATATGTACCAGATTATACAAAAGAAATGCACTTGAATGGTTTAAAAAATTATTAAACCAAAACCACATAAGATATTGACATCCTCCATACGCGGTATTGTGGAGTATTGAATTTTATTGCAACAATTTTCAGATGTCCCGTGTGAGCACCCCCTAACCACATAGCATCTGGTCTCACTCACTCACTTATGGTGACTGCCTATTGTTAGTTGAAAAAAACGGTGCCACCAATCGTCTTGTTGGCACGCTGCCAAGCGCACGACTTTGCTCGTGTCATCACGGCAAAGACTTCATTTCCCTACTCTGTACTACCGTGCACGGTGATTGTCAATATCTTTTAACTGTAGTTTCGGTTTAACACATTTCTGAAGTTGTCTGTTCCGTTTGTAGTTACCCCGTACATGACAGCTTATAATTATTTGTATCAAAAGAATAAATGAACCGTGTTCGTTTTAAATAAATTTTATCTCATCATAAAGGCTACAGAATCATATAGTATGAGTAAGGAGTATATAGTCAGTTAAAGTAAGCAGGAACATACCTGTTATTTTCTTTTTTCGTGAGCCCGGCTTCAACAGATAGATGTGGGAGTACGTGAATAATCGATAGTGAATTATGTGTATGCCGTTTATGAGTGCGCGTGAAAGAGAGTATGAACGACTCTTATAAAGGAATGAAAAGTGTGGAACACACTTGTTGGTCTCACGATCAGGTAGGTAGCTCATTAGACAGGTAGTGTGTGGTAAGACAGACAAAAATAGACAGACAGACAGACAGACAGACAGACAGACAGATAGACAGACAGAAAGATAGATAGATAGATAGATAGATAGATAGATAGATAGATAGATAGATAGATAGATAGATAGATAGATAGATAGATAGATAGATAGATAGATAAATAGATAGATAGATAGATAGATAGACAGATAGGTGGATTCAATACCTGAGCACTTCCCTGTAACTTGTATGTTGATGATACATAGCACACAATTTGCACCACTGTACCACTTGTGCGCTCATAGGTACTGGGCTTCAGAGACGATAGATTTTCATCTGTGACAAGTCCATGTTGTTCAGTGGCTAACACGGGGCACAAAGCTGCAGGGAAAATATATATATATGGAACCAGTTATTTCAGGTACGAACAAATCATTCACATTAATTAGTTATTCCAGACGGAATCCGTAGATAAAAGCCCTTTCAATTAGCAGCAAATGGGTAAATTCTCACTTCCCCACAGTCATAACATATTTACCTAAGTCATTTTAATTCTATAACATTAATTTGTAAAAAGTGTGAAAAAGTATCATCGCTTTGCAAATCTTGTGACTTGCGCAAAGGTAGTTTCGTGTCAAAATTAGGACTTTGAAGACTCGGTACAAAACTTCAAGCTTTTATTTTTAAGGAAATAAAACAAACTAAGCTTTTTTTATCTGGGACGTTAGGCCCTACCTTGAAATATAAAAAAAAATGACCTAGGTAATTGTGTTATGACTGTGACGTCTTGGTCTGTTATAAACAGGATCCATCTGTATTATTATTGTCAAAGAGAAACCGTACGATATCACAACACACTTTCCCTTAGCCTTCAGTCAGTTCATTCATATTACCTTCAATGTTTCTGCATTTCTGAGAGCCATAGCACTGAGCCAAATCTGTTTCCCGTCGGTTTTGACTCGAACTTTTTTTGAATCAACTGGCGAAACAATCTTGTTTCCGTTACAATAGTGCGGGAGATCCGGTTAAACTCAATAGTCATTTCTCACACTCAAACATAGGCAAAAACAGATTTGGCTCACTGCGCTAGCGCATTTACTGATGACTCAATGACTGTCTTCAGGACACTGTTTTATCTTTACCTAAGAAATCGCGAACGCTTCATTTTATTATTGTTATTATCTTCCGTTTACAGACTAAGAACTGGTCCCAATAGGCTCCACCACCATATGTTCACCAAGTTTAAAATAGGAACATCTGCCATATATGTGAGTGCAGCCAGTCTCCTCAAAACACAGAGCATGTATTGCAGAATTGCACACTCTTCTCAGCACTAACTGGCCCAAACCCACCGACCTGAATGTCAAACTCTGCGGTGCTCTGCCAGAACTGCAGAAAACCGTAGATTTTCTAAAAAGAACAAATCTGCAGATTTAGATTTGGTGAACGAAAGAAGAAGAAGAAGAATCTTCCGTTAAGTACTGCGACAGACTGCATTACCGACACACTGTTACGTGACTTGACTGGGTGCTCGCTGAACAAAATGCTCCGTGCGCCCACTGCTGCCAGCGTTTACCCGCTACGCATGTAGAGCAGTGTTTCTCAAGGTGAGTCGTGGCAATACTTTCGTGGGACGCAAGAGCGTAGGAATTTCTCTTAAATTTTACTTTAAAATCTTAATTTCATAGTGTATTTTAACGTTACTGTATAGATAAACTGTTTCGTAATGTCGTGTTGCTAGTTTCCTTGCCTAGTTCGGATTAAAAGATTGAACTTAACTGAATACATAAATATTTTTTAATCTTTTCGTATAATAGTGTAGACTAACTGTGTCCGATCATGGTGGTGGTTGTGGTGGGGGAGGGGGTAGAGTTTTTTTTTTTCTTTTTTGGTGGAAAATTGAAGTGGAGTATGGGACAAGAAAGGTTGAGAAACACTGTCTTAGAGCTGCCATTCCCCATCCCCCATTTTTTTTTCATTTTTAGCGAGGATGAGCTTGGGTTCTCATGACAACAGTATGGAAAAGTATGATGTTGGTAAGCTGACCGGTTGGTTGGTTTAAAGACTGCAAGATAATAATTATTGCAACTGTTACTAGTTTATAATTTTGTTTCTCAGCCAGCAGCGTGGCGTGGATTGCCAGCGCCCGGGGCAAGGCAAGTATTGAGCCCACTGACCCGTGGGTCATCACCACTCCCTGAGTCCCTTCCACCAGTCCAGTATTGAATCCCTTAATCCCCCAAGCACATAGTATTTAAATAATATACTAATGTAATCAAAGTAAAATGCCATTAACCCCTTGCCTGCCACACAGATTTTCACTCATATCCCGGGTGCAAAAGGGGACAAAACAAGAAAGCCTAAAAAATTACACACCATAAATCCCACGCTACGCCTCTGTTAATAATAATAATAATAATAATAATAATAATACACAGCATTCATACAGCGCTTCATCCCATTAACAACCAGGCTCTGAGCGCTTTACAACATTTATATCAAGTAATCACACACACAATACACAGGCATACTCAGGAGAAAAAAAAATGGACATGCAGAGTGTAAAAAGATGACTCTTCAGCTGATGTTTAAATGCCATAAAATGTTCAGCTTCTCTCAAGGCAGAGGCAGAGAATTCCAAATCAGAGGCCCTTGAAAAGAAAATGATTTTTCACCCATGGTCTTTAGGGACATCATAGATTTTAGCGTCAGAAGCTGATTTAAGATAGCGTGATAATACGTAGGGAGTCAAAAGATCAGTTAAATAAGTTGGTGCGTTTCTGTACCATTTGTGACACAGGGTAGCCAGCTTATACATTACTCGTTTTTCTACCTTCTACTCATCTGTTCCTACCTTCCTTGAAGCAAAACCCCACAGAGTCTAACGTCTCAATGTCTTGTGTTTGAGGGCTGATTTGAAATGATTTACCTGTATTAGGTGTCGCCATGATGAGAGCGTGGGGACCAGGTCATCATCATTGGGTCCAGTCAAGGTGCTAGGAGGATAGACAAGAATTTCTTGAACAATGTCTACCAACAAATGAAGATGCTTTAAAAAATTCTCTCTCTCTCTCTCTCTCTCTCTCTCTCTCTCTCTCTCTCTCTCTCTCTCTCTCTCTCTCTCTCTCTCTCTCTCTCTCTCTCTCACTCTCTCTCTCTCTCTCTCTCTCACACACACACAATGTTCCCGTTACAAATGGCTTCAGATCGAAGGGGAAGAAAATTTGATTTGATAAAGTGAATCAAAACCCGTATAACGATAAATTGCTATTGAATTCTCGATAAACAATGTCAGCTCCACGTGAGAAATAATCAATCAGTCGTTTGTAATTCTAAAACTGAGAAGTTTGATACAAGAACCACTACAACCATCATATACAACATACGAGAATGTAATTATGAGATCAAACCAGATGAAAAAGAAAGTGTGTGTGAGCATTTATCCTAAACGTGATGCAGGAAACGATTTACTGCCTTAGGAAAAGAATTACACTTAACCCAAGGTTGATAGTTTAGCTAAAATCGATTGAGCTAAACCTGTTACAGCTTAAGTTCGATTTTGACCAGTTCCCCAATACTGTTGTCAGTTATATACACTTTTTACTGTAAAGACAGTATGGTTATGCATAGTTTCGAAATTCTCTGAAATACGTGTACCGTAATATTTGACACATACACACAAAAACAGGAGACTGTTGAGAGAGCTGTTATCAGTACTGTATACCTAATTAGTCATTTAAATTAAATGATAATATGTCTGACCTCAACTAAACTGCTCATAGTTTTTGTTTTGACTCCCAACTTTGATGTTAGTATAGGCTCACAAAATGAATGATGAAGATAACCGCAAACGGGATTTGAAGTGCCACCACAACGATAACCTGATAACGAATAGATAAAACATTATCGTAAATCAGTTACAGGTATCTCTGGCCGTCAGCTGGGATAGGTGTTTTTGTTTTTAATTTGTGGAGGGGCATATGTACTGGACACTAATTTGTACACTGAAATGTTACAATGAAGAAGAGGAAGGGGAAAATCCACAAACGCACAAAACACATGACCAATTTTTTACGAACGTGTAAAGTTATTGTGAGCATGTTTAGAAGTCATTGTTGTGGTAGGAAATCTGCCCTTGGAATTTGTTAGACTGCTTTAACTTTAAAACTTGAGATCTTCCTTCACAAAGTCACGCAAACGAATAATTATATTACCGGAGTAGTATGTTAAATATACCTCTCTGGGCCATCTTTTAAAATTTTTAAAAATTCAACCTTAAAAAAAATTCACCCCCTATTAACACATAAAAATTCAAAAAAAAGTTTTATCCCACAGTTTGAGAACTAGCAATGTTGCGACTTCGTCGAGTATGAAAATCCCTGTTTGAGAATCTCAGATGCAGAACATTCCTAAAAATTTATACAAATCCTATTCCGTCAAGTTTTAGAATCCCTGACATTCCACCTCCATATAAATTATTCGCATCGAGGTACAGTAAATAATTTGATCTCTTTTTAGGGTCATAATCTGGTAAATACTTATTGTTAGCTTTTACATATCGAGGTCCTAAAACTCCTGAATAACCACCTTTTATTCCCTTCTCAAACATTAGTAGCATATCTAAATCTGTTAATAATTCTAGTTTAATTCCCGTATATTTTAAGCCACATTGCCAAGTTAATCCAGGAGCTGAGAAACAATAACACGGATCAATTTCATGATTGGTTAGGAAAAATTCTCTAAACTTTTCAAATACATCGGCTAAAAGTAAAACATCTGTTTTTAGATACAAATCATGATAATCTTGTAAAGTTTTACATTGAAAATTGGAATTTATTCTTTAGATGATAAATTTTGTATTGGAAATAAAGAAATAAAAGTTGATGATGATGATATTATTATTGGAGAAGATAAATATGAAGGAACACCTGGTTTGTGGGAATTAATAACCAGTAGAGATCCTCAAAATTTTTTAGATGGGGATAAAGCCAATTATGCACGTATTTTATTTTCTACTAATGCCATAAAACAAAATAATGATCCTAATAATCCAAGACCTAAATCTAGTGGAGGACAGAAATACATGAATATCGTAAAACCGATTTGGGAAAATAAACAATTTTATGATGATGATTCAAGTCAAAGAAGTTTAACTTATTCCGGAACAGGATTTCTTCCGTCAGATCCTGATGCTTTAATACAGAGATTATCATTATTAATAGCTAGTAAAGAAGCAGGAAATACAGGTGTTGTAAATGAAATTGTAACTCATATCATAGATGAGTTATGTAGACATAAAAGTATTAACACTAATGAGTTAAAAAAATTACAGTTAAAAATTGCTATATAAAATAGACAAGTCTAAGTTTCACGATGTTGGTAATAAATAAAAACAACAAAAGAAAATATGTTTATGGAGGATATAGTAATAAATATTATGGATCAGGTTTTTTTTATTCGATAATTTCAGCTGTTACTAGCAAAGTTGCAAAAGAAGTTGTATCAAATGTTGCAAAGAAAACAGCAACTGACTTAGGACAAAAAGCTGTTAATAAATTTATAGTTGATAAAGTTTTTAAATCAAAAAAAGTAAATAGTTCAAATGTATCTTCGAACACGAACGGAGTTCTATCTCCGAACTCAAAACAAATATTAAATAATTTAATAGGAAATGGAATTAAATACATTTAAAACTTTTCATGTCAACCAACAGAATTTTCTGAGATTCTCATACTCTCTCACCCTCGGGAGTTTTAGGGGAGTTTATTTTTTTGAAAAAGCTTATGTGTTTTAAAAGGTGGTCTAGAAAGGGATTGCAACATTGCTGGTTCTCAAACTGTGGGATAAAACTTTTTTTTGAATTTTTATGTGTTAATAGGAGGTGAATTTTTTTTTTAAGGTTGAATTTAAAAAAATTTTAAAAGATGGCCCAGAGAGGTATATTTGACATACTACTTACCGGTACGTGACTTTGACTTGTAGTTTGTAGGAGCTATGTCTTATTTTGAATATGGAAAATGATAAATATTCAAATAATAACATTGGTAAAAAGGAATGAAGGTTATTGGGTGGAATGTTGAGTTTTCGGTAAGTGTCAAACAAACAAAAATGCGAACAACGACAAGAAGAAGAAATGGGTCAGATGAGCGTGCGAAAATGACAATGAGAACAACCATTGCCAACAGTAATCACGAAAATTTCACATACCCCGGTTTTTATTTTTACGTTCAGACGAAGATGCAAGATGCAGCTGCCTTAATAAAACTATTTGTTGAGACGACGGTAAAGATGTACTTTTGGACAGAGATAATGAAAGAGTCCTGACTGATATTACACGCTGGTGGCACTCTGAGGCCATTAAAATTTAGTTTAAATGAGAAATTGAACGTTTTGAAAAGTGCAAAACTGAAACAACAGAGGTGATCCGAAGCCGAGGAAGTACTCAGTAAAGCATCTGACTGTTTTACTGTACTCTCATACGCTCTCTTCAGAACTATAATGAAACACATATCGATGCAAGGCTTTAGAAATTGTAATAATGTCCATTAAATATTTTCATTAATTTAGATAAATAAGAATCCCTATATTTCAAAATATCATGAAATATTTGCTCCTCATAATAACAAACACCCATCGCTTCACAGATAAGAGTTGTTGGTAAAACGGATCAAGGAATGATCAAGATGAGATATTAAACAGATATGATAAATATTCTTATCAAGATCCACAAATCAAAGTACACCGAGACAACGGCTGTTTTGAAGTGAAAGAAAATGTCAGCCAAAACGAGGCCATAGCTCAATTTATCACAGAAATGTCCATTGTGGTAAGATTACATCAGATACCTGATTTGAAGATATCAATACGAAAAAAAAAAAGGATATCGACCTTCAACTTTAATAAACACTAATTTTATCTTTTTCCTAAGTGATACTGAAAGATAAATGTGGAAAATTATCATGATCTTCGGGCAGTCATGATTTGGACTTTGATAGTTGCCAATCGTGGTTTAGAAACATCACCCACAGTGTTATCGCTACCCTCAATTCAGTTCACTCACATTACACGCAGGATAAGCGTGAAGTGGTTCATCAAAGTCACACGGTGATTAAAGGTCAAGGCACAAAAAGACAATAGATCTATTTCACCATTTGTGAATCCCAACTCATCACTGCAAAGGGATCGCTCGCGTATTTCAATATTACCACACGCACACGAGTTATCATGTTGGTATTTAAGACAAATTCTTTCAATTTTTCCACAAATCCTGTCTGTTGCAACGTTTAATTGTGAACATAGAGTTAGCAGCACACATGAAATCCCTATCACAATAGAACCTGTGTACTCACCAGCGTTAAAGACTTACAATAGTGGCAAAACACATTCACGTACAATGTCGGCCACACAGAACACAGGATTTTTTTTAAAACAAAGTAGTTTCAGCTCGTTGCTCCCACTCACGAACTTCTCCACTCACCAACAGTTGTTCGTAGTTTATCGACTTACTACCATTAATGCAGGAGGTGTTTATCACCATCTGTTGTTTCTCTATCGGCCCAGGTTTTCCACTATTGATTGATCAAGCTCTCACCTTTTGCCACGCCCTAAATCGCTCTTATATTTGCATCCCACCTTTTCACTAAAGAAAATCCCCCCAGAATATCAATAATTTAGAGCAAAAAAGTGAGGGATAGTATTGACTTTTTAATACATGTATCAGCAGTCATCATGAGCTGTTTGCTTATTGAAGAGAAGACGGTCGTTTTGAAGTTTGTCATTGAATCACAAGGAATATATATTAACTGCATTCATGTTTAAGACAACTCTGCTCCATCTGTCTCCCCTGCCTCCCCCATGTCGCAAATTCCCATTCATTTACAATAAACGAAGCCTTGGACAAGGACATAATTTGCATTTAAGCTGGAATGGCATTCATCTACAGCAACTGTCGCATGAGATGGTTCTATATTTATACATTATGCATAAACATCATCTTTCCTCGCCCCTCACAGGTTCGTTTTGAGAGCCACGGAATACTGATAGTAAATAGACAACAAAGAGTGAGATGATGATGCGACAGCTATCTCGGCCGCTGAATGCGACTAATGTAATGGAACGTGCCACACTTGCCCCATTTGGCGCTGTGTAAAGTTCACTCGGGGGTCATCAACTCACATGATTTATACGACCAGTGTGCCATAATTAGCTCTAATTTTGTTGTAATTTCTTTGTCACGGCTAAGAAGAAGAAAGACACGCATCATAATCCAGATATCTGGTAGTCTGATGCAAATTCCAATCGATTTTAAGGGAAGGATGGATTAATGCATGCCTTTTACTGGGGCTTACTTGCCGTTGAAGTGTCCCTTATGACCGAAGGTCTTAGTTCTAAAATTTAAATTTAAAAAAACAAAAAAACAGGTGTTCACAAAAAAGTATTTTCCTGCATGTCAAAACATTGAAATTTTCAGCTCTTTCAAGCGCGTCACTCTCATAATGACAGTCCTGGGTTTAATGTGCTTTGCATAAAAGATAGCACTGCATTCTAAAGATACTCTTTTTTTTTTTTTGCTTGAGACCACATGTTAGAACTAACCGATTCGTCTGAAATTTATCAAGTTAAAGTAATAATAACGGAAGTGATTGTCGCGAGACTGGCTGTAAAATTACAGCCATGGACTCTGAATGGGATAATTTTCTATAAGTAGAATGCGCATATCCACCATCTTGTCTGTCCGGACCCACGCTTCACCATGGCGATGGTGGTGTTGATTTTGATTCGTTAGCTGATTTGCACCGTGCGGACTTGAGGCGTCGCGAACCAATCGTCGGCGAGTTTTAAAACAGTTCATTACTGTAAACAATGACACGTGTATATTACGCACATGGGAGACGTTCGGTCAATTGTTTCACTTCCTTTCCCTTGTTTACACGGATGGTAGGGAATCTGACCAGCTTGGATACATCCTTTCCACCCCTGTCATAACAGTCAACTGCAATGCAACCAGCAGGCATTTTAACTGCTTAGACACATCCGCCGGCCATCTTGTTTGGCGGAAGAACAAAACAAAAACACTCTGTGTCGTCATGCGCATTCTACCTATAAGGGTACATTAGGATTTCTGCTTCTCTAGTACTCTTTAGAACATTTTAAAGACCCCTCACAGGATGTATCAAATGTAACCGAGCGACCCTTTCCAGTTACTCGTAGTCACATTATTCAGTACTGACAAAAAAATTAAGTAAAATGTTTATTTGTTTTCATATATTATTCGCAAGTCGCCACTTCGAACAGGATCTGGAATCGATCATTCGTCATCAGGTTTTCATATCGCGACATTAGTTCTTGTTTGTTCGATCTCCATTTTTGGAAAAAAAACTTTGACACTTGTTTAAAATGCATTGTGGCACTTATCAAGCTATTTCGCAAGTCCGATTTATTTTAACTCCTTATCTTAATATTAAAGCCGCAAACGTTCAACGTCGAATTTCTCAGTTGTGCAAAAAGCGGAGTTGGGACAGAGGTAAAACTAAGGTCGCGAAATGGCTCCGCGTCCAGTATATTTTCTTATGTTTTCCCTCTTCTCCCATGTAATGTAAATGTTTGTCTCCCGTCCAGCGTTTGATGTAATAAATCAATAATTAACCGGCAGCAAATAACCGGATCTGCAGGCAAACCGATAGAGATGCCCGGCACATTTTTCTTCTTGTAATTAATTGTTTTAAGTCGTGCATAGTGCTGTCTCCCATACCTTTGAAAGTTGGCAAAGGCTTCCAGATTTTGTTTTGAGGGAAATAGTTTTGCCTCTTCGACCGAATCATGGGGCCCCCCTCTGTATTCAGTTTTGTGGTGTCACGAGTAAGGTTGACGGCCTTGTACGCCACGAGAGTAGAGGGGGTAAACTTGGCGAAAGAAAGCATAATTTTAAAACGTGTTTACGAGCGTGAAAAGATAGACACGGCTCGCTTAAAAATTGGTACCGTGTGCAAAACCCTCCGGGGTATAAATAAGTGGAAAGGCTTACCACGACCGTTCCCCCTCCAGAGTTTGGCTGCACGAAATGGCGATCTCTGTGATCGTGGGGAAAACATTGTGTTAATTTCCTTTTTGTATGAAGCTCGTTCCCCCCTCCAGAGTTTGGCTGCACGAAATGGCGATCTGTGTGATTGTGGGAAACTTTGTGTTAATTTTCTTTTATGAGGGCGTGAGTGAATCACCTCATGAATCGTTGGAACCCTGAAGATTGTCGTTTGAAGGCTGGAGGTCTCGAAGAGGGCACGGATACCCTTCGAGACAGTCTATCCATGAGGGCGTGAGTGAATCGCCTCATGAATCGTTTGAAGATTATCGTTTGAAACATGGAGACGTGTAAGTATCAACGAGGAGAACAGCTGTTGACCAGGACCTTTTAAGTATCATTAGTTAGGTTCTAGAAAGAAAGGGGTTCGTAAATAATCGCCAAGTCCTCGATAGGAATTTTTGCATGTCTTTATTTGTCTTTTGATTGCACATTTTGCCGCTTGTATGAGTTGGTATATTTGGCAGAAGCCACTATGAAACTCATCGTGAAATAAATAACGTGTTTCATTTGAAAATTCACTCCATGTGTCCGTTGGTCGTTGGTCTGCTTGCTTGGTTTGGTACTTACTTTAAAGGGAGAATGAATTAGGAACAGTTCACGAACTCGCCACGTGACAATGGGAATGAAAGTATGAATAGCTGACGCACATTCCTTTGAAAACTTCACTTGTCCAACCCTTCAGTCTTCAAGGACCGCCTTATTACTTGCTGTACGCACACTAGGATAATTAGTTTCGTGTGTACGCAGGTGTATTTCTGAGGAATAAAACATTCATTTGTTCTTGAAACCAGAAATATTCCAACAACTTCAGTATCTTTTGTTAGGTTCATACACATAGTTTATAGAAACTTCATGGCTGTTGTACATTAACCCTAGTCATGCACGAAGCCACCATAGAGGCATCCTGCCTGCAAGCCGGGGAACCTGCTACGCTAGGTAGGAATGAGCAAAGATTTGCTTGTCCGTGATCCGGATTTTGTATCATCCACTTCAAAATATCTGGATATCTGGATCATGATCCAAACTTTAGATCAGTTATGAAAATAAGGTGTGGCTCCTCGGTCCGTAACGAAACACTCTGCCTCGCCGCCTTTAAAATAAAGAAACAGACAAACAAGCAAAGATCCCCCCCCCCCCCCGCTAGCACCGTAGCCCACCACTGTGCACAGACGGTCGCAAAGTTGCGTCATGGAAATATACTTGTCGTATGCAATAATTATGTACCTAAAAAGGAACTCCTCGCGTGAGGCGTCCTCTTTGCTTTAGGTCTACTTAAACTTCTCCCCCCCCCCCAACAACAACACAAAAAAATGGGGGGGGGGGAGGGAAGAGCGGGCAGCGTGATCATGAGGCCTACCTTATCAAAGCACAACCGGTGGTAGCAGACCAAACTTGAACTCTTCTAACCGGATCGAGCTTCAAATCTGGATCAGACTGAAGCGAGTCGACCCGATCCAGGTAACTGAATTGATCCGTTTAAATGGATTTCCAAATTTAAATCTGGACTCCCGATCCAGATAGTGATCCAAATTTTAAATAATTTAAAGTGAAAACGGGTCTTGATCCTCGATCTGGTCTCAGGAGAAAGGGGCCGGGGTGGTGGTGGTGGTGGTGATGGTGGTGGTGTGTCAAATGAAATTGTTTATATTTAATTACTCTTTTAGGCGGAGACGGGGCGGAAAGACGAACTCTATCATTACAGAACGAACCTCTGATCTAAATTTCTAAAAGCAAGTCAGAAGCAGGTCGCAAACAGAGTCCTCTGCTTACATCCCGGAATGACTGGATTCAACCGTTTAACTGGATATCCAAATCTAAATCTGGACTGTCTCCCAGCACGACCGCGAGGCCAGTTTCCTCGCTTTGCAACTCTCGACCTGCGCGAGACCACTTTATTAGCATAGCAACACGGCGTCTCCTGTTTGCTTACGTGATTGCTCCCACTGTCGACTTTCTTTAGCTCGTTTCGCTTGTTTATATATCCGTTTATTTGTCGAATAAACTGGTATTGTCAGATTACGCTCATGACGCTAGACTGTATTAACCATTCGTCATTCTCATATAATAGTTTTGACAGGCCAGAGGTTTGATCTGGGGAACTTCTGAAGGAAACTTATAACTTTGATGCTGGTTGTCATTTACATACGAAATGATTAGAAGGGGGAGATCTGCTTATTTAATGAGCGGTTCTGTGCTGTCGTTAGTTTTCTCATCAGGGAAAACTGGAAGAAAATGACCAACTTTGTTGTCATCAGCGTCGTTGTTTTTATTTGATGTGGTAATGAGATATTCTGTTGCTTTGAAGTAAGGAGCTAGAAATAAAATCTTTTGCCAAAGTCATGGAGAAGGTTGTGCTTAGAAAACAACAGTAATGGAGCTTGAGCCATAAAACAGCGAAGGAGGGGGGGGGGACAAAGGAGTGTCATTAAACACGTAGTTAATACAAGTTAAGTGCCTGGCTGATGAATAATTTGTTAACCTGTTCTATATAGGGCCGAGCGTAGAAACAAAAAAAAGCAGAGACCTGTTGGGAAAAAGTTAAACATGTGTTAAATGGCATGCAAATGTAGAAAATTATTATGAGCAGTTTATTTAACGATAAAACAGATTATACAAGTAAATATTACAGGGTCACTTATGATTTATCCAACATATCTTTTTTCATTGTGTACAGAAATGAACATGACACACCCGATTGACCCGACCGCCGATATCAGCGGCAACGCGCGGGCAAACAACTGACTGGCCACCAGTTTATCTACACACTGGCCGTTAGGTGGACGAGGTCACTCAATGTGGCATTAGGTTTAACAATTTTTTGTTTTCACCGCTACGATAAAGAGAGCATAAAAATGCTAAAAATGCTTTTCTTACACCAAATCGTGCTGAAAACTTCAGCCAGTGACATTAGGCAGGCCATGATGTTTCAAACCTGGGAGGTGATGAGTAGACACGTCAACGTTGCATTTGAATTACTTACACATGGTAGTGTAATTACAGCGTCGATTATGAATTATTCTTAGTATAGTTTTTTTTTTTTCAAGAAATCCTCGCCCCTTGGTAAATATAGTTTCCAAAATAATTTGGGATGGCTTTCTCAATCATTTTTTCTTAACTCAAAAATATTTTCTCATTTAAATTGCAAGAAAGTGCAAGGAGATTGCTTCATAAACTTATAGTATAATATCTTATCTTATATCAGTAATAGGCGACTTGTGTGTACATCAGCAGTTTCATCAGCAGGGTCAAGGCAGCTGCTGCGCTCTTGGTAAATAAATTTCAATGCTCCCTTCGCCTCTTATTCTTCCTCTTCTTTGGCCCCTTCTGGTCAAGGAAGGCAAACATGAGCCACATATGGCTAAAAGACAAGAAAACAAGAAACAACCAGAATCAAGGACCTACAGCTTTATCTCGAAACCTTCGGGAATCAAAGATCTTCGCATCTATGCAAAATGTAATTTAAGATTATGTTCTCGATTGAGTTTTAGCAACCAGTTTACTTTCAAAAGAGTGCAATATAATAATTATGTAGGCTACATAATATAGATTTGGCGGACTGTTACTTTGGGCCACGTAGCCAAACATCGACAACAGGACTTTTCTTACTAACTTGTCATTTTTTACAATAATTATCATTATAAATGATCTTCATTATAACTTGTGGCCAATTTCCGAAAGTTTATTGTGGTCACGTCGCCAGCGAAAATGGTTATTGTGTCATAATTCATATATCCGTTTAAGCGCAGACCTGGAAAACCCGAGGTTATATTATCTTTAGATGGGGGTACACAGGCTAGATGGCCTACCTTCGTGTATCGTACAATGGCGTTCAGAAATGGTGCGAGTGATTTTTCATCTAAAAACGTTGCATTTCTTGGGGAATGTTTAAAATATCGAGGAGTTGTTATCTTCAGACGAATAAAAGATGGTATGGGCCCAGGCAGACAGACTGGAATTTGAGGTAGCTCCAGATGGATCACGGGAAGATCGCTCGATTTGGATCTAGATCTAATGTACATCTAACTGTAAGTAAAGGCATTGGCTGAGACGTTTGGTGTTAAAAAATATTTTCAAAAAGCTGGGAAACTGCACACATAGCCACATCTAATAGAGCTACTGTGTGTAAGCTAAACCTAGATTCTTACCTTGGAACAAACAAAATACGCTCTATCATCTAGATATGTTGTCCACATTAAACAGAGCTGGCAGTGAGGACGGTCGCCGTTACGGATCCATTCCAAACATTTCTCTCGTTTAGTTTTTGTCTGAGGAAAAACGTCTGAAAGTGACGTCTTCCATATGTGGCCGATCCTTGAACAAAGTGTCGTTTTTACACAACCCCCCAGGCACAACGTTTTTTCTTCATTTTGATGAGACAGTATTCTTGTTGAATGGTCGCTTCGAAACGAATGGCTATCTCACCTGCGTGCGCGCGGTCATTTCACTGGTTTCTAAAAATAGACGAGGAATTTCCAGGGGGCTCGCCCTAATTGAAGCAGGCCTATTAGCTAAACCAATCCCTACACCTAACTAACCGTGAACGAAAAAAAAAAAATCACCGTGCAAACAAAACTAAATCTGGCCCTTGAGACAGAGAAATATGAAATTGCCTTCTTCACAGTAAGGAGAAAGTAAATTTCATGATATAGCCTACTCAAAAAAATATTTCAACCTATATACTCATTACACACATAATTACTAAATTAGTGCAAAACTGTATGTCATAAAATGTCAAATATCGCATCCCAGCGGGAGTCAATAAATTATTTCCTCTTTGAGGTTTAGTCGTCTATAAAAATACTAAAAAGTATCAAAGTGAGTAGGTGGACTCCGGGGTGTACCTAGCGACATATAGGCGTTTTAGGATAGGTGGACCCCGGACCAATGAAAAGCTGTCTTTCACCGCCAAGTTAGGCTAGGGTAAGAAAACAAACATTCGAATGGCGGCATGGATGTCGATAGATCTAGATCTACCTAGATGACGATCTATCTACATCTACATGTTTTGCTGGGCCTTGGGGGCGTAAGGGTCTAGTCAGTTTGTATCAATGGGCGGTAGTCAGATTGTCTAATCAGGCGAAAAGTGGCAGGAGCAGCCATTGGCGATCGACGTATACACAGGCCTACATTGGCTGATATCATACCTCCCTGGTGCAGCGGTTGAGTGAGTGCACTTGAATGCCAAATTTCTGGTACCACCAGATAAGTACTCATGACTGGACTTTGTTGTTGAATTACAACAGAATTTTTCTTTTTGCAACATCACACTTACGGAACACACCACTTTTAAGAACTACTAACCTAAAACATTTCACTACAATGAACCCAGCCCGGGGTCCAGCTATCCTTAAACCTACTTACTTCGCTAGGTACACCCGGGGGTCCACCTATCTTATACATATAGGTAGACCCCGGGGTTTACAAAATATAGAACTAAAGAAATCTCCAAGGTAGAAGAGATAAAATATCAATGCATAAACTGGGTTGTGAAAGGAATAGTTAGCATAAGGTGAGATAGAGTGGGAACAGAAATAAACACGTCTCTCTTTTAAAATTTAGTTTTCTCCTTTCATAAACAAACAGTTTCCCCTAGATATTAATTATTAATTTACCTGTTTAATATCAATAATTGTGGGAATAGCATATCAAAGACCGAGTGATGGGAGTTGAGGAAGTTCCCTTGCCATCGGATTGGCGCCAAAGATGTTCTCCCCCATCGTGATCCAACGAATGGCAGGATTTCATATAACTGTACGGGAGCTTGCCACTTTCGGGTCGCGACCTGCTATCGGCCCCTTCTCACTCCCAACAGAGCCAAACACCCCCCCCCCCCGTGCTACTACTAATCACGAAATAGGACTGTCAAAGCACTTAGCAAAAGTGGCCCAAAAAGGAATTGAATACACCCCTCCCCCCTCCACCAACTTCTGCTCTGATTCCTCAACCCATTTCCCAATACAGCGCCATAGGCACACCCTCTATACTCTATACCGTCTTATAGTGGGTATACACTCACTGCCTCCACTCCACCGCCTATCCGTACCCCAACTCGCAGAGCGGCAAATACACGCCCTGACACAAGGTCACCTCTAGATTTAATTAAATAAAGAAACCAAGTATGGACGAACATCAACTCAGATCGCCTCTCCCCAATCGACTCTCGTAGAAACTCCATTCCTCTCCTTATGGCTGTTCCTTTTGGGGCCAGATGAAATAGCCCTTTTGAGGCTGATGAAGTAGAAGAAGAAGAAGTCGAAGAAGAAGAAGAAGAAAGGAAAGGAAAGACAGAAGAAAAAACAGATGAAAAGACAAACATTAAATAGCAACAAGAAAAGTTAAGTGTAAATGCTAAGGGCAGTGATCCTCTTGAAATAAAAACCACAAACGTAACCCAGCGGGAGTGGCAGTCTTTCAATCTGATTGGATGAATGCTAGCCAATGAATGCAGTATGAATGATGACACTTTGAGACGCCTTCACAAGACGTCAGGTCTTCCTACAAATAGAGAGAACTGGACTGAGCTGACACTGCGCCACATGCATACTGCTCGTCTGTTTCGTCTACGTCATATCTACAGTAGTAAGTTGCTAATGTCGTTACTCCATCAGTGAAATGTTATGTTAAAATTAATATTGTTCAGACTTCTAAAAAAAAAAAAAATTATCTTAAAAATGATTGGAAATATTGCAGTTTTTTTTAACCTGCTGTCCATAATATGTATTAAAAATTGAGTACTCTTTTCTGATAAAATGCCGAATTGAAGAATGATTTCAATGCTATGTGTCTTCTGTATGCCAGTCAAAGACATTGAACGCCCAATCACGCAGATATTACTTCAATGTTGAGACAGAAAATGTCGTACAACGAACGGCCCGAAACACAGTCATGTAATTCAATGCCTGAATCCAGATGGATGTATTGTAGCTCATAATTATGCCTGTTCTTCTTCTTTTTATCATCGCAAAGATAAATACATCTATCAAAATTTTCATCCCTATTATTGGTCGAGTGGAAACTGTTTGTCCGAAGACAATGATGCATACCAAAATGTTGAAGGTGCTTATACTGGTTGTGAGTGGTCTCGTTTTTGTTGGTGAGTCATATTCCGTCCGTCGACTTGCGCGCGTATCATCGATGGCAAGAATGCAACAGATCACACCACACGCCTTCATAACTGAACGAAAAAGAGCAGTCGTCACCCTATTTATACTCGCACAATTTGTGGACATATAGCGTGAGAAGGAATGGTTCGTCTCGGTATTCTATGTCTCAGAAAATACTAATAGATATGCATATAAACAATGATCGTTTACAAAATATAGAACTAAAGAAATCTCCAAGGCAGGAGAGATAAAGTATCCAAGCATAAACTGGGTGATGGAAGGAATAGTTAGCATTTATAAAGTGAGATAAAGTGGGAACAGAAATAAACACATTTCTCTCTTTTAAAATCTAGTTTTCCCATTTTATAAATAAACAGTTTCCCCTAGACATTAATTATTAATTTACCCATTTAAAGGCAGAGAGAACTAGACTTTGCAGATATTAGTTCTCCCGCATGCAGTCAGTCTGTTTCGTCTGTGTCAGACCTGGCAAATTGCCAATGTCGTACCTCCATTAATGAAAAGGTATATCAAAATATTATTTAGCCTTTTTTTTTCTTTAAACGGTGAATGAACCTATTTTTTTCCTATCATTCTCATAATATTAAATAATATGTATGAAAGAACCATTACTCACGTATCATTCTCATAATATTATATAATATGTATGAAAGAACCATTACTCACGTTAGTGACTCGATAAGTCATCATTTTGGGTACAATCGTTCAACAATAATAGAAGCATGAAACTTGGACAAATGTTGTCCATAAGGATTATTTTAAGAAAAAGGTGTTGGCCACGAACAATTTTCAAAATGGCGCCCAAAATTCAAGATGGCTGACACATAATTGGAATTGGGCTACCCAACACACTTTGTATATAATAGTAACCGTCTCAAATACAGTTTACATCCCAAAATATGTAATTTTGATGTTTGAAAGAATACATCTTCAACATAAAATGTTTTAGAGACAAAAAAAAAACCAAAAAAACATAACAACTTCAAGATGGCTGCCAAATTCAAGCTCACCATCGCTGTGATTGTTTCTCAGTGTAGAAAAATTGAGGGGAACTTGACTATTTTATTATGCAGAAATACCTGGCATTTTCTTTCTTTTATGATCCAATGAAGACTAACAAACTTTGCAGTCTTTGAGGGTGTTTTTAAAAAAACCGCGGGAAAAGCCTGAACAGGAGTCTGCGCTTTTTTCTGATCTTTTTCTTATGTGCCTGATTCGTCAGTTCGACTTTGGCGAATTTTGCAAATACAGCTGTCCCCTACATCCATCAGCAACAAATGAAAACTGTAAAGAACTAAAAAAAGCAGACATCAAAATGTGCAGAGATTAAATAATGTCAACCATAAATTAAACTGATGCAATGATTATAGATGGCTCTGCTTTTGTTCGTTGTCTCCATCCAGGAGAAGTAACGTTTCACGAGTATTCAGAACTCAGTTTTGCCGAAAAAAGAAAATGGACATTCCTGTTTAGAGACATGCGCAAGTTGATAAAAATAATGTTTGAGCAATATAAATCTGACAGTCTTAAGGCCTATGCAAGAAACCGGTAGGCGATTGGAGTAGGCGAAAAATGACACCAACTTGAAGGATCCCGAAGGGCTGGTCCACTTTTTTTTTTGTTTGGTTGGCTATCAGTATAAATAACATACAAAATGGTATTGTATAGCAAGAAATGAAAACAGTCTACAACAAGATAGCCAGGCAGACTACCCCTTGCATATAATACTAAAAGTCCGCTTAAAGAATATTCGTGCATCTGATGCCTGCAATTGAATGCTTCTGTTTTACAACTGCCTGTATTCCTTCAAATCACACAGACATAACAACTATTGCTGTGTCCTTTTTTATTACCAGCTGAATATCCGGCCACTGCAAGAACCTTGAGTGTATTGTGACAAATCAAGAAAAAGACGGTAGCTATCTATACATGATCAAGGAAGAAGTCTTATAGCATCAAAATGCAAACGATTTTTCATTCATGCCGCCATTGGTTGTGATACTGCGTCAGCCTTCAGAGAGAAAAGGAACAGTTCTTTTCTCCAGACATGGGAAGACATGCAACTTTCTTTCCAGATGCACGAGAAACCTTTGTCAAACTGAGCAGATTCCCAATGAGTGTTGGTAATACCGACATTTGGAAGATAGAGAGATTGTAGAAAGGGAGCCTTCTTAATGTTAACAATGCCATAAACGAGCTTTCACTTGGTTCGATTTTTGCCACCAAGAATAGCGGCCCTGATACATCGCATTCACAGAGCAGCTTACCCAGGAGGTATTATATGGGCTCAAGCTCTTGACCAGAACCTGTTCCTGTAACTACCCTTGCCACACCCTGCAGCAGGACTTTCAAGTCAGCTTGAAACCTCTGTCAAAAACACATGCAGAACATCTACATTCTCATCATGACGGATAAGTGCATTCACTACTGAAGTGATGAAATCAGACACCTTGGGAGGAAGAATTCTCCATTTCACAGTCCAGAGGCAATAAGAATGACGACTCTGGAACCCCGAGAGAACTTGCACTAAGTTATAAGCAAAATAACTACCTTCAGCAATAACTTGTTGGTTGTTCACATTTCCACCTATTCATCAACGAGGGATGTAGAGCGAGTTTAGTAGCGAGAATATAGTCTACAGAGAGGTTATCATTTTTTGTTGGTGACTCTTTCATGTCATTAACACGTGTACAGACGAATTCATAGTCGGTATTTGACTCATTAATAGACGCCATATCCCTGGCTCTATCACGAAATTGCCAAATATTCTGTGTGTATTTGGGTTTGGAAAGGAGAAGGGGGACGAGGGGGGGGGGGGTTGCAGAACTTTTCATTTTTGTACTGTTGGAGAAAGGAGGTAAACGTACATTATTTCAATTATTCATAAATTTATAAGTAAAATGTATTTATGATACGTAGTGCACTTCAACTAAAACAGTTGCCTCCCTCCCTTGTAACATGCCAACTCTGTGCGGTTTGAGAACAGGGCCAGTGATACAATGATCTGTTTTCCTGCTGGAACCCGTTTCCTTTGTGTGTGGGTCGTTTCAATGAAAAGATTTGACCAAATGCCATGCCACAGACTGTCGTTATGGCGCATGCCATGTCTGCCAGAGAGAGGCGTCCTGACTAGGTCAGGGTGAAAAAACTGCAGGAAACGCAGGTGATATAGCTTATAACTGCAAGCAAATGAGGTAGCCAGTCATCTTCTCTCTTTGACCGTACAAATGCCACCATGATAAACGCAATCTCAGTCTGGCAGTTTACTCGCGGTTTTGTCGGTCGTTGACATTTTTAAAAAAAAATCACTTTGAACATGGCTGAGGTCTACCATCATCTGCACTCTGGTCGAAATGGTAAGTACTTGTCTCAAGAAATCCCCAACGACTAATTTCAGTATCCAGGTCGTGGCAAATTGGTCAGTTAGTTCATCGCCTGCCATACAGCTAGAATTGTGCCTCCCCATTTCCAAAGATACTACAATTGATAAGATGAGACAGCTAATGCTTTTAGCGTGCACAGATTTCGCACCTCCACCTAGCGGCAAACGAGTGAAAGTCATGAAAAGTGCCATATTTTACAAAGCCAAATAGGGAAAATATTGCATTTTGTTCACTGTTCAGCTATGGCTATAGGCCTTGAGTGATGTCACTTATTGTGGAACTATAATCTCAAACGCTGTGGGGAAACTCTGGCTATTTTTTCTTTTATTTTGTCGCAATATCACAATTTTGCATCATAAATTTACCAGTATATCAAGCATTCTTTTCATACTATGGGCCACGGGCTCCACCCCCGATCAGCATTCAAATTGTATGCACTCTTTTTTCAGTGGTGCGAAGAAGACAGTGTCTCATCCTAGCGTTTCTGGTATCTTTGGTATTTCTCAAGTTGGAATAGTATCGGGGCGCTCATGTCCTAACGATTATCGTCATTCAAAAATGATGTTGTGACGTCAAAATGTGCAATGTTATAATGATGGCTGGCTAAACCACAGACTAATAAATTAACCAGACTGGATAATCCCATTGTGTGACGTTACAAAACAGCGAAAGGTCTTGAACCATCGACCATATTAGGTTTAAGGTAGCGACCGACGCTTCAGCATAGCTAAAATTTTGAATGACACCATTTTGACGCGCCTACTGAACGCGGAAGTTTGGTTCCGCACTAAGAAATTAATACATGTACAACCAATTTTGACAAATGAAAAGAAATTTCTACTGCAAATAGAACTAGAATCGGAATTTCCCGAGCGGCGGCCATGTTGGTTATACAGTCGTCGCTCGGGAAATTCCGTAAAAAACGACACAGCCCGAAGCTCGTGTTTCCAGTCTGGTTAATTTATTAGTCTGTGGGCTAAACCCAGTATCGAGAGTGCCCAGTATCGGCGCCGACCAAGGCATTGCTCAACTCTTGGTAGCGAAACATCTCCGCCTCGTAGGAAAAAATGCCCAACTGGCATCACGTGGCCTCAAACGGAATTAAAGTCAATGACCATCTACGTACTCAAAGCAGCAATAAAAATGTTGATATATATACTGAAACAAGGGTTGATACCTTTACGCAGAAATCTCACTTGGACAATTTTTGCAGTTATTTGTTTGTTAGATTATGTTGGTAATGAATAAAACAGGCTTAATAAGGACAAAGCTATGTCACATAACATCTGTAGCTGTAAACTCGATTCTGTGCTGCCAAGGAAGAGAAATTGATGATTATTATGTTGTTGGCGGCCATTTTGGATTTTGCCGCTGTCAAGGTTAAAAGTTATAATTGTCGTGCTGGGTCACGACTTGAAGGGACTTGTTTTTTTTTCACGGTCTCGTTGATTATAACCAGCGTAAATGTCCTTGAACTGTTCTCGTGAACAGTTTGTTTTTGTAACACTTTTTCTTAGAGATGGAAAGAAAGTGGGGCAAGATAGAATAAATGGATAAGTTAGGGTGACAGTGCAATTCTCGACCCCGTGATTTTGATGAACTCTTACAAGGGAAGAGAAGGGGTGAATAAGGTTAGATAGTTTAAGACGCTTAGTCGCGTTCAGAAATTCGTACATAAAACGTAGAAAGCACGAGGGTTTAGAGATTTTAGTAATGGTTTTGACATTTTAATTTGACCTTGTCTGTTTCTAGTACAAGGCCGTGACCGACTTCCATGTAGATCTATTAATACTACGAGCTGGGCTCGAATGGATGCACCAATCAAATCTAGGCATTTGGACGGTAATTTGCAGCTGGCCGCACAGTATATAAGCGTAGCCATACCTATGTTCATTACTCCATACAGAAAATTCCATCTGTGCAGGCGTCGGCGTGATTCTGCCAGAAGAATCAGAAGACTGTTGTTTTTATGTCTATGTCCATTATAGGCATTGAGATGAAGCCATGCGCTCGATTATGATATACCCACTGCTGTTGTCTACTGTTCCCTGATTCCTTATCAGGGACCAAGTGTAAGTGTTTGTCTGTTGATGATTCAACAATGAACGAGGAGCTGAACGTAATTTTTCCAGTAGGACAGGATTGCCGCACATGCTAGAAGTGCTACCCAAGAATGCAAGACAAAGATGTATATTAACTTGCAACTAGATCTAGTATGAATGTTTGGCATACACAACTGTGAATTGAAATTGATTTGTCTGGATGAGGCTGGGGATTGCCAGCCCATCCTAGAGTAGATCTAACTTAACTACGTCAGTTTGTAGTGACGAGCTTGATCCATTATAAGCGGTAGGCACAAATAGCTGAGATGACATTGTCGCCAGAGACATTAGTATATTGCTTGATAGATAGTAGGCAGACTATATCTGAGAGATAGATAATTAATACTTGAATTGTTAGGGAGTCAGAATGATCTTAATCTTATAGGAATCTAGAGGAGACTTCTAGTGACATATTATTGAATTTTCATTTGATGCTGCTGATGTTGTCTTTTTAGTATGTAAGAGATCTAGACAAAATTGTTAGGATATTTAAGGTAATTAAATTTGTGGCCCTGCAGGTCTGTTGATAAAACTTATTCAGATTGTTCTTAGTGTGTGGCATGGTACGAAAGCTTAATTAGTAAATACCTCTCGATTTTAAAATGCAGTCATAAAACCAATAATTCATAACACCCACTCTGTAACACTATCACCCAGTACCAGACCCGTAACACTGGAGAGGGACCCCCTAAAGAACTTAAATAACGCCATGCCATTTAGATAAAGTATTCTAAAACCTATTGCATTTTATTCCATTATTTAATATTGTACTGTTATAACATTGTGATTTCAGGTCCTTTTTATTTTAGGTTATAGGCAATTTGTATTAATATAACATTTTGGTTCAATTTCATATGGTGAGCTGATCAACCCATTGACCCGACGACACCGGCGAGGGACACCATCCACCTTACAGATCTACCTCAGACAGAAACACATTTTTTTTGGGCTTGGAACGAGCTATGGATTGAGGACATTACCATCTGAATTCCTCAAAAGAAAGTTAAGTGAACCATCTCATTGTCAGTCTTGAGGAGGGCGAGGTACTTTCCGCTCTGTGTTTCCAGGCTTTTTTCCCTTTACTATATGTTTAGTTTAAGAGCGGGAGGTTGGTTGGGATCATAGTATAGCATATCTTCTTTGCCATTTCGAAGGATATTAGAGTGCCTTGGTGGCTATTGATAACTCGGGGGGATTTGCTTCACTGTGAATAGTTCTATTAGGGATCCATTATTCGTATAGATTGTGGCGTTTCTCTTGCTTCCTCACATTTCTTTAGGAAGATGTCTCTCCTGTCTTTTTCTTAAACTTTCTGTAATATAAGTTAGGACTTGTAGGGTCTGTTATCGTTCGTCTTTCTTGTGAGTCTAGCGTCCTGTTTAGTGTATTTTTTTTATTATTTTTTTTCCTTCCTTATAAACTTTAAACTAGTATACTAACATTGCTATGTTTACAATATATGCCTGAGGTGTTTCACGTGCTAAAACCACGTTGAATTGTAATCTGGTATTGATATGTGAGAGAGAGAGAGATAATAAATTTTTGGTCACGTGTTAATTTCACGTCGAATATAGAGAGAATAATTTTGCAGTGGTAACAGAGGACACTGCGTGTTCGCGTTTTGAGAGTTTTTGCAGTGGTAACAGAGGACACTGCGTGTGCGCGTTTTAAGAAGAGAGAGATATTTCAAATTTGTCGCGTTGAGAGAGAGATATATTTTTGATTTGTCGCATTGAGAAAGCGATACATTTTTGACAGTGATAACAGAGGACACTGGTTCGTCGCGTTGAGAGAGACATAAATTTTGAGAGTGATCACTCAAGACACTGATTTGTCGCATTGAAGGCGATACATATATATTTTATTGCAGTGGGAGCAACGGATAGACGGCACTGCCTTACTAGAATTCATATTCAGAGAGAGAGAGATAAAATTTTTGCAGTGGAAGTGACACTGCCTGCAATTTACAGAGAGAGATAGAACGTTCTTTTCGCGAAGCAGTGCTAACGTAGGACACTGAATTAATATTGAGAGAGAGTAACTGTTACAGATACTATAATTGATACCGCGATATACCGTAACAGTAGGTAAATACTTACTAATTGTGCACACACTAGCGTGCCAGTGTTTTGATTCTATAAGAATCTATACGGGTAACAGATTTTAATACACATTATGGCCGAGTTTCTGAAATACATTGACTCTGCCAAGGCTCTGGGTATACCAGAAGAAGAACGCGCCTCGTGGTGCGAACGACAAGTACAGCAGGACCGAGACCGTGAGGATCGGGTAGCAGCAAGAGAGAGAGAAAAAGAAGAAAGAGAAAGAGAACGAGAAAAAGAAGCAAGAGAAAGAGAAAAAGAAGAAAGAGAAAGAGAACGAGAAAAAGAAGCAAGAGAGAGAGAAAAAGAGGCTGTAGAGAGAGAAAAAAGGGAGCATGAACTCGCAATCAAGAAATTAGAGCGAGAATCGCTTATAGCCCCCACTGCTGCCAGCAATACATATGCTACAAAACCGAAGCTTCCGACGTTTAATGAAAAACTCGACCGGATCGACGCATATTTGCATCGGTTCGAGCTACACGCTAAATGCGTCGGATGGCAGCAGGCGATGTACAGTTCATGCCTGTCTAATTTACTAACAGGTAAGGCTCTAGAAGTATTTCATAGCCTCAAAGTAGAGGATGCCAACGACTATGACAAGCTTAAAACAGCACTGCTTAAGCGATTCCAGCATACCGAGGATGGCTTTCATCAGAGATTTCGCGCATGTAAACCTGAGCCATCTGAAAATTTCTCAACTTATGTGAATCGGCTGAAACATTACTTAGATCGCTGGATCGAACTCGCGAACGTGACTACCGGAAATTATTTCCAACTTTATGATTTGGTCTTAAAAGACCAAATCTATACGGCATGTCATTCCGATTTGGTTGCCCACCTTAAAGAGAGGGCACCGACATCCTCTGAAGAAATCACATCGTGCGCGGAACGTTATGCGTCCGCCCACCCAAATCGTCCTTTGGCAAAGCCTTCAACTACAGCACCGTGTTATGCCAACGTGGGCAAAGGAGCGCCAACCGGACACGATCGTTCAAGGCCGACTCGTCGTCAGGCCCCAAATCCGCGCTCTCAATCAGAGCCGCCTTTTTTTAGACAGAGGGATTTTCCGAATCGAAGTAATTTATCCCCGCGTCGAGGATACCAGAGCTATTCTTTTTACGAGCCTCGCCCATATTATCGTGGCAACTATCCAGGCCAACAATATAACCGGCCTCAGGGACTGCCGCGACGAGTGCATTTTGATAATAATCATGATTATGATAGACCGCAGAGTCTTCCTTATCGTGGAAACGATCCTCATCGTATTATGTGTTTTAGGTGTAATAGGGTAGGCCACATACAAAAATTTTGTAACGTTAAAATGGAAGCGGCGAATGCCTGCTCTGTACAATCTACACCCTATACAGATGTTGGTTATACTAATAAATCTTCATGACAATCAAAAGCTATTCCAGTCATGTCCGCCCTACATGAACTGGGTGAATTAACATTTTACCAGGGCCGCGTGAACGCGATTCGCGCTTCTGTTCTACGTGACTCCGGATGCACGACTATCGGCGTTCGGCAGTCACTAGTCCGTCCAACACAATTTTTGGATAAGGATGTAACTTGTATTACTTTTGGCGGATCTGTAGAGCGATTCCGTCTTGCAGAAGTTTATATTGATACACCTTTTCTCACAGGTATTGTTACCGCATGTGTACTGCCTAATCCGGTGGCTGATGTAATCATAGGGAATGTACCTCAAGTAAATAAGTTTCCTATCGGTAACTTGGAAATTTGGACTGAGGATGAGAGTGTTGCTTGTGCGACAACACGCCTACAATCGAGTCGACGAGCAGACAGTGCATTGAGTAACCCTACTATTGAAGTAAACATAACGTCTAGTGCATTCCATGATGAGCAACATTCAGACCCCACATTGAAACATTTGTTTACTAAAGTTGATCCTACAGCGCCGGATACCTCTAAGTTTCTTATTAAAGATGACTTATTATATCGTAATTTTCGGAATAAGCGAGAGGCCGTTATGCAGCTTGTAGTACCAAGATCTTTTCGTCGCGACATTATTCGTCTCGCGCATGACACTTCCTTGGCGGGTCACCAAGGAAAGGCCAGAACTAAGTCTCGAATACTATCGCAATTTTTTTGGCCCAGTATTTACGCAGATGTAAACCGGTTCGTATCAACATGTGACGTATGTCAGAGACGTACTCCTAAAGGGAGAGCATCGCGGGCTCCTCTGCAGGAGATGCCTATGGTCTCCAGACCATTTGAGCGCGTTGCCGTAGATATAGTTGGGCCTCTACACAAGTCAGACAGAGGACATCGCTTTATACTTTCTGTCATTGACTACGCAACCCGTTGGCCAGAGGCCATTCCACTAAAAGACATTTCAGCCGATCATGTGGCTGAAGCCCTTATTACTATTTTTTCGCGTCTTGGATTTCCGGTTGAAATTTTATCGGACAGAGGTCCACAGTTTACCTCTGAGCTTTTTAAGAAAGTCTTGGAATTGGTAGGGATTAAACAAAGATTGACATCCCCATACCACCCACAGTCTAATGGCTGCTGTGAACGGTGGAATGCTACCATGAAAGCTATGCTTGCGCGGGTTTCGGCCGACAAGCCGAGTGATTGGGATCGACAACTCCCCGCTATTCTCTTTGCATACCGAGAACTACCGAACGCATCGACGGGTTTTTCCCCCTTCGAATTATTGTATGGTCGCAAGCCGCGTGGTCCAATGGCCATACTCCGTGATTTATTCGCCGGATCAGACACCGACGACAACGATACGCGGTCTGCATATCAATACGTTGTAGACTTGCGACATCGAATTCTCAATGCATGTCAGCTCGCACAAAAATCTTCCGCTGCGCATGCGAGTCTTTATAAACTATATCGTGATCAAGGTAGCCGATTGCGAACCTTGGCCGTCGGAGACCAAACTCTTGTTCTCCTTCCGGAGACGAAAAATAAACTCCTTCTTACATGGAAGGGACCTTTTAAAGTCCTAAAGAGACTTTCTCGAGTAAATTATCTTATCAAGATTCGGGGACAGGACAAAGTCTTCCATATAAATATGTTAAAGCAGTACCTGTCCGACGATGATAATCGTCAGAATAATCGCCGAAATGTGGTTGCTCAGGCCAATGCGGCCTTAGTTTCAGTTGACGATGATGATCCTATTAAGATAGAGCATTCAATCCCCGCACTTCAATCTTCTGAAAATACGTCGGATGTACATATAAATCCAGATCTGTCTGAATCGCAAAGACAAGATATAAGAGATTTGCTTAACGAGTTTACTACGGTCTTTACTGATCTACCAGGTAATACTTCTTTGGTACAGCATGTTATAAGATTAAAGACGGATATACCCGTCTTTGTTAAACCATACCCGCGTCCGCTGCACGCACAGGAGACTATAATAACCGAGGTACGTAACATGTTTCACCTGGGAGTGATAGAGCGATCGACGAGCCCATATAACTCACCCATCGTCTTAGTGAAAAAAAAAGATGATACAGTGCGTTTTTGTATTGACTATCGTAAACTTAATGAGGTTACGATATATGACGCTGAACCGATTCCCAACCAGGAGAATCTTTTTGCGCAGTTAGCGAGGGCAACGATTTTTTCTAAAATTGATCTTTCCAAAGGCTATTGGCAAATTCCGCTTGATGAGAATAGCAAGCAATATACCGCTTTTCAGACCCCGTTGGGTCTTATGCAGTGGCGCTATATGCCTTTCGGATTAGTTACAGCCCCTGCCACTTTCGCCCGTATGATGACAATATTGCTCCAGAATATGAATTCCGTATTGTCGTATTTTGACGACATTTGTATTTATGAAACCAATTGGTCGGGCCACCTCGCAGCCCTACGACAAGTTTTTATTGCTCTTCGTCGAGCTGGCCTTACGGCGAAACCCAGTAAAGTGTTTTTAGGATATAATGAAATTAATTTTCTGGGCCATACAGTTGCCCACGGCGTTCAGACCCCTGATGACAAGAAGATAACTACCATCTTAAAGCTCCAACCCCCTCGAACTAAGAAAGAAGTTCGTAGTTTATTGGGCTTTCTTAACTATTATAGGAAGTTCATTCCAAATTTTTCTTCGCTTACAGCTCCGTTGTCGGACCTCACAAGAAAGAATTTTCCTAATAAAGTGAAATGGACAACCGAATGTGCTGATACACTTCGTACCGTTCAACGATTGTTTTCGACTTCCCCCATTCTCATACTGCCAGATATAAACCAAATATTTATTGTCCGCACTGATGCGTCGGACAAGGGATTAGGAGCTGTGTTGTTACAGGAACGAGACGATACCTTGCGGCCATGTCTATACGCCAGCCGCAAGTTGCTAGATAGGGAATGCCGCTATGCAATTATCGAGCGAGAGTGCCTCGCTATCATTTTTGCTGTAAACGCATTTTCGCGATATCTACTTATGTCCGAGTTTATAATTGAAACGGACCATCGTCCGTTGTTATTCTTGAAGGCTAACAGGGCTAAAAATGCTAGATTAACGAGATGGAGTCTTGCACTCCAGGAATACCGGTTTGTTATCCGGGCTATCCCTGGCGGTGACAATTCCCAAGCTGATGTTTTGTCACGTCTAATTTAGTTTCCTATTAAAGAGTGTTGTGTCTTGTATTGGGGTTGGATAGTGCTTTTCCCCCTCAATTCTAGACGGTGGATGGATTCACATTTATCTTGTTCATTACTTTATGAACCAGTTTTACAATCCTTTTTTGTGAATATCCTCTTTCCGCCAGCGTCATTCCGGACTGTGACCTGAACTTCTGACAAACCTGACGCCCTTGTCAGCGGGTCAATGAGATGGAGACATGGCAAACCAAGCTACCAGAGCTACTGCTGCCATTGGATACCACAGTATTTTAATTAACAATATATTGTTTGTGAATGTGTATATAAGCAGCAATTATGTGTGTTGACTAGATAATTATGAGCCTATTCCGTCAGTAAGGCCTGATTGTTTGATTGTAGTTATACTTTAAACCAGCAGTATACAGTGATATACTCATTGTTATTATAAATGTTCGTGAGAAGTTTGATTGTGTGCACTAAGAATGTTTCGATAGACTAGATTCTATAGAACGTGGCATCAATAATTGTATGCTTTTTGTCCATCCAATATGCACGTTCTTAGTTAGATTTTTTGTTTTCAAGCTTAAGGCTGACTTTTCTACAATAGTACTTGAGCCCCACCACAATAACTTTGTGGTTTCTTGGATCCTATCGTGTAAATTTTTCTTAAAATTTCCACTGGGGTGGGGGATGTCAAGGTTAAAAGTTATAATTGTCGTGCTGGGTCACGACTTGAAGGGACTTGTTTTTTTTTTCACGGTCTCGTTGATTATAACCAGCGTAAATGTCCTTGAACTGTTCTCGTGAACAGTTTGTTTTTGTAACACTTTTTCTTAGAGATGGAAAGAAAGTGGGGCAAGATAGAATAAATGGATAAGTTAGGAGTGACAGTGCAATTCTCGACCCCGTGATTTTGATGAACTCTTACAAGGGAAGAGAAGGGGTGAATAAGGTTAGATAGTTTAAGACGCTTAGTCGCGTTCAGAAATTCGTACATAAAACGTAGAAAGCACGAGGGTTTAGAGATTTTAGTAATGGTTTTGACATTTTAATTTGACCTTGTCTGTTTCTAGTACAAGGCCGTGACCGACTTCCATGTAGATCTATTAATACTACGAGCTGGGCTCGAATGGATGCACCAATCAAATCTAGGCATTTGGACGGTAATTTGCAGCTGGCCGCACAGTATATAAGCGTAGCCATACCTATGTTCATTACTCCATACAGAAAATTCCATCTGTGCAGGCGTCGGCGTGATTCTGCCAGAAGAATCAGAAGACTGTTGTTTTTATGTCTATGTCCATTATAGGCATTGAGATGAAGCCATGCGCTCGATTATGATATAACCACTGCTGTTGTCTACTGTTCCCTGATTCCTTATCAGGGACCAAGTGTAAGTGTTTGTCTGTTGATGATTCAACAATGAACGAGGAGCTGAACGTAATTTTTCCAGTAGGACAGGATTGCCGCACATGCTAGAAGTGCTACCCAAGAATGCAAGACAAAGATGTATATTAACTTGCAACTAGATCTAGTATGAATGTTTGGCATACACAACTGTGAATTGGAATTGATTTGTCTGGATGAGGCTGGGGATTGCCAGCCCATCCTAGAGTAGATCTAACTTAACTACGTCAGTTTGTAGTGACGAGCTTGATCCATTATAAGCGGTAGGCACAAATAGCTGAGATGATATTGTCGCCAGAGACATTAGTATATTGCTTGATAGATAGTAGGCAGACTATATCTGAGAGATAGATAATTAATACTTGAATTGTTAGGGAGTCAGAATGATCTTAATCTTATAGGAATCTAGAGGAGACTTCTAGTGACATATTATTGAATTTTCATTTGATGCTGCTGATGTTGTCTTTTTAGTATGTAAGAGATCTAGACAAAATTGTTAGGATATTTAAGGTAATTAAATTTGTGGCCCTGCAGGTCTGTTGATAAAACTTATTCAGATTGTTCTTAGTGTGTGGCATGGTACGAAAGCTTAATTAGTAAATACCTCTCGATTTTAAAATGCAGTCATAAAACCAATAATTCATAACACCCACTCTGTAACACTATCACCCAGTACCAGACCCGTAACAGCCGCCATGTTGGATTTTTGTTTTCGTGGCCAACACATTATTCTTAAACACTGTCATAAGGAGAATATTTGTGTCACGTTTCATGCTTCTATCATTTTTTTGAACGATTGTTCCAGTTATCAAGCCCACTACGTTGGTGTAGAGACAAAATGCTCGCTTCTCATGCCGAAGGTACCGGGTTCGATCCTTGGTCGATGCAGGCATGTTGGAATTTTCTTTCAGGGAAAAAATTCCTGTCATTGATCCTATGATAGGAGGAATCCAACACGTAATCTTCTCGGATGAGAACGAAAATCTCGGAGGGCCAGTGTGTGTACGTTCCGCACATTAAAGATACCTTGACAGTTGAAGGTCGAGAAGAGCAGGTCTAACAACCCGCTGCCAGGACAAAATCCTAAGAGCTAATCTCTACCGCAAAAACACACACAAACAAGAATAAGGAAAATGAAAACAAGAAATGTGAGGTGTAAATGCCACGTGCATGCAGCGAACCTTCTACAATAAAGACCTATAACACCATTAGTCTTTTCTAATGAAATGCCGAATTGAAGATTACGACTGCATATGCTATGTGAGTTCTATACTTTAGATGCTGGTAAAAGATACTGAACCTCAGACTACCGACATGGGGACACCGTGGTCGAGAGGCAAGGTGCTCGCCTCTCATGCCGAAGGTACCGGGTTCAAATCCCGGTCGGTGTAGGCATGTTGGAATTTTGGGATTTTTCTCATATTTTCCAGTCCCTGATCCTATGGAAGGTAGCATCGAGCACCTAGTCTTCTCGGATATGGAAGAAAATTCGGAGGGCCCGTGTGCATGTTGCGCACGTTAAAGACACACTGGCAGTTGGAAATCGAAAAAGCAGGCAGAACGGGCTACTGCCAGGGCAAACTTAAATAAAATTAATCCTTACCAGTCCCTCCCCCCCGCTCATCTCTCCCCCCCCCTAAAAAAAACCCAGCCGACCGGCGCTGCACTGTGGCGACGACGTGTCTGCTCCAGCTGTAAGGCCCGGCGCGCACTATGTTAAAATTAACCATCCGTTCAATGCAAGCAATCTTTCGCGTGGTGTGCAGCACTGTAAACTCTTTACCAAACAAGCAAAGATCTGCGTTTGCACGCCATGCAGCAGGCGAAACGGGACAGTGCGCGCCGGGCTTAACTGGGCTGCAATGACACAAAGGCAAATCTCCCAAAAATGGGATTAAAGAAGTACACACACAGAAAAAGAACTAAATGTTAAGACAGAACAATTATGTCATACAACGTTTGACCTATATCATGTCAGTTGATGCCTAGGTCCTGATCGATGTATTCTTGCTGGTTTCTATTTCTCTTTATCATCTCAGAGGTAATCCGGTAAATTTTTCATCCCTAATTGGTCCATTGGGAACTGTTTGTCCGAAGACAATGATACACACCAAAATGCTGAAGGTGCTTGTGCTGGTTGTGAGTGGTCTCGTTTTTGCTGGTGAGTACCATTAACAATGTATGTGATTAATACTGATTTCATGCAGTCGTTTATGTGATATACAGCTTTCTGCTAGATATTACCTAACATCAAATCTAAGCTATCAGATAACCTGATAGTACCAAGTCTAGACCAGCACATAGTCTGACTGTGACTAGTCCAGACCATCATATTACCTGCCATTAACTCCTGCAACAAAAGCTGGTGAGTTTTTTCCCGTTTTGTAAAGTTATAAATATTTTAGTACCACTATGTCTGTCTGTCTCTCTGTCTGTCTGTCTTTCTCTCCTCGTCTTCTTCTTCTTCTCTCTTTCATTTCAAATGGTTACCTCACATAATTATTGTCATTGTACAATCATCCTTTTGTATAATTTACATGATCTTTGTTACCCTACTTCCTCTTTCTCTTCCTCCATGTGGAATCAATAACGAGATACACGGTACATTCATGACTCTCCTTTTCCCCTCTCTCTCTCTCTCTCTCTCTCTCTCTCTCGCTCTCTCTCTCTCGCTCTCTCTCTCTCTCTCTCTCTCTCTCTCTCTCCCTCTTTCTCTCTCTCTCTCGCTTACAATTAATAATTAATAAATATTAGCATAAACACATAAAATCCTATCCATCTTCCAGTTACAGGTCGCTCGTGTCCAAGCAGTTGGATTTTGCACAAAGGGAACTGTTACGGCTTTCCTCACGGATTACGAACCTGGGCAGAAGCAATGGTAGAGTTGTCTGCGCCAAATGTCGTTTGCACTTTGTATCACATTCTAAGAATATTTCCAGTAATAAGCTTTGCAATGTCTCAAAGAAGGAAATACAGATCAAAGAGCTAAGAAATAAAACGACATTTCTTGTTAGATACACAGTCTTATCGACAGTGAAACTCGCAAACCGTGGAAGTCCAAATTCCATTGTTTTGAGAAACTAGCAAAAAACTACTTTGCTGATCAAATACATGACTTGATATTGTTTTGGGTGTCTAAAACCCGATTGGATGAACAAATTTGATAATAAAATGACATTGACGAACTGGCAGGACGTAAAGGCGTTGCACATTCTTCGTTTGACACAGACTTTGACGGTTTGATGTAATATTTGAGACGCACGGTTTGCGTAGGCTTGCTAAGCCCAGACATACATGGTTTGCTGGTGCATCTCTAACATTAATTATCCTTATTCCCCGTACATCTATAATACAAATTTATTATGATAATAGTCAAGGAGGCCTGTTATGACTTCACAACATAGATAAATCCCCAACACGCAGGCAAACTTATAACACGTCAACTCTTTCAACATTTTGTCTTATGCATGTTATGTATCACTTGCTTAATTACTAATATTGTATTGTAAGACCATTCACTTAGATCACGAGTATTAGAAAAACATTTGAAAATACCCCTAAGAATCTGAAAGCCACTGTGCTGTAATTCTATCAATATATTCAATCGTGTGCAGCGTAGTCTAGTGACATGGGCCTAAGAATCCTAAGGTAGAAGTTCAAATCTGAGCGGTGTGTTATAATGATGATGATGTTCGCCCATCGATCTTGATGATGACCATGGGTTCGTCTTCTATTGGTTTGCGGAGTGTCTTTTAGGCTGCCTGATAAGTCTAGTTTGGGCACGGATCTGTCTGCTGCATATTGCGCACTACAGGCCGGTGGGCGGCTGGGAAGAAGAGCTGGCTGCTTGTGCTTTACGCCCTCCCCTTTTGCTTCCAGCGGCTGCCTTCAACCACTGTTCAGCTGAACTTGCCCCTTTCTTTATCAAGCTGCGCCATGTTAGCCGGTCTTAGGCAAAAGCTTCCCTAGTCTCGACAGGTATGTCCAAGCCCTTTAGGGTCACGTTGAGACTGTCTTTGAAGCGAAGTTTGGGTCATCCCACTTTACGTACTCCTTCCGCAGTAGACATGTTCACCTATCTTGGCATCACACTGTCCCGCTGCGTGGTGATGGACGTCGAAATCAATTCAAGGATTGCCAAAGCCAGTGCTACCTTTGGCAGGCTCAGCACCAATGTATGGAAAAGAATAGGCATAAGCTTATCAACAAAACTGAAGGTATACCGTGCAGCCGTCATCCCAGCGTTGCTCTATGCCTGTGAAACATGGACAGTATATAAACGCCACGCCAAGAAACTGAACAATTTTCACACCACCTGCCTCAGACGACTCCTGGCCATGAAATGGCGACTAGGTCCCAGACACCGAGGTCCTTGTCCGCGCTCAACTGCCCGGCATCCGCACCATCCTGATGCAATCTCAGCGCCCTTGGGCAGGTCACTTAGCTCGCATGCCAGACCACCGGCTGCCAAAGAGACTGTTTGACGGCGAGCTGCTGCAGAGCAAACGTTCTCAAAGAGGCCAGCGAAAACGCCACAAGGATACGCTGAAATCCTCCTTGAAGACCTTTAACTTGAGTACCCCCTGCTGGGAGGAGGCTGCCCTGGGCAGAGCCAACTGGCGCTCCTCCATCTGCAAAAACACTGTGCTGTGCGAAGTCAACAGGACTGTTGCTCAGGAACAGCGGCGGCAGGCGAGGAAATCCAGGGCCGATGACCCTCATTTAACAGCCATCATTCCCTGCCCTCATTTCCAGAGGACTCATCAGCCACCTACGTACTCACAGTCACCCACCACCCCCGCCTTGATGAATAAATGGTCTTAGTCGAGTCCGATTCACGAACAAACAGAACAACATTGCTTCCGCCAGCTGAGCCTAGAATGTGTCCCGCCTGCTTTCTTGTGCCTTCTCTAGGAGAGTATGCATACTATACATGTTGGCGGGGGAGAGGACCTCTTTGTCATGCCATCTGATGTTCAACAGCTTGCAGATGCAGGCTGCCTGGAAGTGGTTCAGGTGTCTTTCAAGTATGCTGTAAACAGCCCATGATTCGCATGTATACAGGCGCATTTTAGCAGCACTGCTTGGTGGGCTTTTAGTCTGGTCTTGAGGCTAAATCCCCTGCGCTCCCAGACTTTGGGTCGGGGCCTGTCGAAGGCATTGCTTACCTTGGCGTTTCAGTTCTTAACCTCCTCGTCAGTGGTGGTATAATAGGGCAATAGGGTGATGCCCACGTATATGTTTGTCCACATCGTTGAGCACTTCGTTGTTTACTGTAATATTTGGTTTTGTGAAGGGCCTTTCGGGGGAGGACTGGAACACGACTTCGGTTTCTTAGTGCTGATAGTGACACCGAAGTTGTCACAGACTCCAGCGAGCTTGTCTGTGCTGGTTTGCATCTTCTGCTCGGTGGTGGCGTTGAGGGCACACTCGTCGGCAAACAGGACTTGTCCTTGATGATTGTCTCTTTCACTTTTAGGGCTGCCAGAATACGACGCTGGTTGAATAGCTTCATGTCTATATTGTATCTGTGAGTATCCCTTCCTTGCGTCTGTGCTATACTGTGTCAGGTACGGACAATCTGATATTTTCCTAGCCCTCATTGCCCATCATATATACTGGCAAAACTTGGAGATGGAGAATGATTATTCTTTGCTATTCTTAGGTAAATTCTTGGATTATTGAAGTTGCTAGTCTAACACACTCACCATTGGGAAATTTTTCCAGCTGCTACTGACAATAAAACTGGAAAGTGTGTGATTTGCCATTGGTGGATTCAGACTTTTCGCCAACACTGCCTTTGTAATTATGAAGGCTTGTGCTTATATTGTGCTGTATCGTATACTGTCTCCTCTGTACAGTTGTCTGTAAAATGGATAGTCTAATCCTGTCAGGCCATAGACTAGATTTATATAGACTTTGAGCCTGGAGTTTAGATTATATTACGGTTCAACAATCACTTCAATGAACTGGGTCTTAGGTGTCTAGATCTAAATTTTAGATCTAAATAAACTAGATTCTAATGTCAAAGATTTTCCTGTTAAGGTCTTTCAACAGGTGATAGAATCATCTGTAATCTAGGTCTAAATGATTTCTTAGATTCCAGTGGAGGGCCTTATTTTCCCAATTTGTTCTGTGTGACTCCTCTCGCAAAGCGTCTAAGTCGATTATAGATTTACATCTTCAATGGAACTGACTTAGAGATTTTGTGTAACCCTTGTGGTAAGCGTTTAAGTCCCAACACAAAGAATGCCCCATAGGAGTTGCCATTTGGTTCAGTAGTGCAAAACGGTTAAATTCTTCCACACGGGAATCGAAATCACGTGGAGATCAATTACAACAATATCATGCCCATACTCTGTATACAAATAATGAAAAACATTAGTTCTTATTTACAATCAATACACTGTAAATAGGCTTCCATTCATGCGATGAGAGTCGCAGATATCGCCATCTCTTCAAAACAGACTTAAACGTAATGCCGGTGTCAAGGCCGAGAACCATTCAAGTTAAATGGTTTGCACACATGACTAATACAAGGGTTTCTATTGATATTTTATCATAGCACATTGATGCAGAAACTGCACAATCGTCATGTGGTGTCATGTAGCAAAAAATCAGAGTTGACCTACTTTTAGTTTGCGAGTTTCACTGTCGTTATGTATTTGTGTTATGGCTACTAAAACACAGTTTCAGTTCAAGCAATTTTTTTTTTTGAGTGAGAACGATACTTTACGACAGATTTTATCTTCTCAATGCAGGCATTCTGTCGTGCACAAGGCGGAACTCTGGTTGAGCCAAGAGATGCTTCACTTAACACATGGTTGAAACGGGAAGTTATAGCACGCGGAAGTAAGAATCCAGTGCACCGTAATAATTATGAAGATTTTTACCACGACTGCAACATTATTTTAACTCAGAGTAGGACAACTATTCAGGGGTGATGGAGGATTTGTTGTCCGCGAGACACTTTTACAAGTGCCATCTTGGGTTTTACAGCATCTTGGCTACTGCGAGCTCAGTCCAAAACAAAGACATATTCTTGTTATTCTTCATGGCCTACAGACAGCGTGCAATGGGCAATGGCTTTGCGCTTTCAAAATAAAAAAAAATGTTCACCCGTGTAAAGCAGCTAAACTACAGTAACACGTGGCTGGCAATATTTATTGTCTATTTTGAAGCATGGCTATGAAGTGTGGCAAATAGGTTTTCTATCTGACGTTGGCTTTATTGTGGGACATGATATTGTACATTAAGAAGAATCGTTATTAAATGTTCACCATCCAATTTGAGACATTGCCCACGGATGGTGTCATTAGACGCGATGTTCCAAGCGCCAAAGGGCAGTCCGTAACCGTTGACCATGCTCGCACCATGAAAGGCACCGTTGCAGATACAAAAAAGAGAGACTCTTTTGAAATTGTGGATGTCAAAGAATTTTCCAAATCGTCAATGTCGGAAGTCAGTAAGAAATATTGGGCAAAAGGTGTGGACAAAGTGATCAAAGTGGAAGAACAATACAGGGAAAAAAAAAAATGGCTGATCAATCCGTCATCCTTCACTCCTCATAAATGTATTAGAATCGACTGAGTGTGACACCGAAAGCTACGAACATGTGCAGCTTTGTTTTATGTTTGTTATGATATTATTATCTTTGCCGTTCTTTTCTTTATAAACTTGTTAATAATGGATACGCCCATGAACATCCAATTAATTCGTTTTTGGCAGTTTAATCATGTAGATTTCTTCCTTTTTTTTTTCAAACCATTTGATTTGATTATTAGGATTTACACAGAGCAGAGAAGCAAACTCAAAATTAAGCGACAGTCTAAAGAATAAAATATCAATTTGTTAAGTTTTGGTGCAAAATATGAACTCAGGCAAAATTTCCAATGAATCCAATAGATTTTTGGGGGGGGGGGGGGGGGCGGAAATTGACGTTGATTCAGCTCATGGTTAAAAACGACTTGCTATACCTGTTGACCAAAGTTTATTTGTGTAAAAAAAAAAAAAAAACATCTGAAAGACGGTGAGACAAACAAGCAAACAAACGAGCAAAGAAACACGCTGAACGATTTTAGCCTTCTCAGCTCAGGCGTTTGACCGTCTTTAGGAAGTGAGCAAATCTGGTGACAGACATCAACAATTACATTTTGGACAATGACAAGATGCCCCCTAAACTGAATTCTAAAACCATTGGCAAAGTGGATGTAGATTTATTTTGATGTTTCTAATATCTAATTATCGCTCTGCCTTTTCATTTTCAGTGGGGAGTGTCTGGATAGGCGCGATTGATCCTTCTAAGAAAGGCCAGTTTAAATGGCTGAGCGATAAGTCAATTTTGGGATTCCGTGACTTTTTCCCGGATGGCCCTAATGATCGTGCAGGTGAGTGTTTTATCCACAATGAGAATCGCACCATTTGCACAATGTGCACATAATCATGTGTAGTAATGGAGCAGATTTCAGTTCCATTTCTTTTGTTATTCGAAAGAAATTGGTATCGCAAGTATAAGATAGGAAAGCATTGAAGATCTGATGGATGGTTTGAGACCAGTGACAGCAAAATATGAGAAAAGCTATGTTTACATTATGCAGAGTGGGGCATGGTAGACCTCATCAGTTGGCCATCCCATCACACATTTCTCCACTTGTTGTTTTCTTAGTTATCAATTGTTGCGTTTTCCCGCTTTCATTATCTTTCATTGTATAACTTCGTTTGTAATACTTACTATACAGCGTTGAACTTTAATGAAGTTAAGAGTGACAAAAAGAGGGGGAAGAACTTAGAGTTAAGAAAAAAAGGTAAGCTGAAAGAGTGAAAATGAATGGGACGGAAAGAGGGAATGAAGAAGGAAGAAACGGAGCGACGGTCCAATAAGTATGTGGTTTACCGAGACAAAAAATCAGCGAGTAAAAGCAAGCCAGTAGAAAGGCATAAGGGTAAAACAAGGAAGGACAAATGAAAAAGTAAAAAAAAAATGAGAGAACGAGAAATTAAAAGATACTGGAAAAATCCATTAGAACATAGTGGACCAAGGGAGATAGAAAATAGATAGTCTCGCTGTCTCGCTTCTCAATGGGAGAGCAGGGAACGTAATGATTAGTTCCGGTGCCTCGGGATGTACATGTTGAGGGGGAATCGCTGGCATTGATACATGGTTGAGCGCCATGGCAAATATGCTTGATAATAACTTGATGTCTCTCAACTCTCCTCTGCCTAATCCGTGTAAAACCTTCATTGTGAAAAGGCGTTAATTAAGAATTATGTTTTTAAAATCTGACTATTCAGGGAAGGAAATCTTATTGTTACTGAGCTCAAACCTAACTGTGTGTTGAAAATAATTTGTTGTCGTACATTATAACTAACTTTACCCCTTGTTTGCAGGTGTAAAAGAGTGTGTGTGCCTCTGGTTACCTGGTGATTATCAGTGGGCTGATAACAATTGTCAAGAGAAAATCAACTTTGTGTGCCAGAAAAAGTGACGCAAATATTAATCATTTTACGGTAGTAGTATTCAACTAATGTTTTCACTCTTCAGAAAGTTATAACATATTAAATTATACTGCTAGGGGTCTTGTCCATACTTTTTCATGTTGATTGATACAAACCAATGGAAAAAACAACCAACCATGTTGAATGACATATGAATTTATATTTCTTTTCTTGACATAATGACATACGGTAATGGCGAAAATGCCAAGGTTTTTTCAAGATAATGTCCTCTCTGGGTAAATCTGTGTATCAAAATTTTTGCGTGGCTTTCTAAATTTTTGGGGGGTCTTAACTAAAATATATATTTTCTTATTTAAATTGCTAAAATAGCCAAAGCGATAACTCCATAACCGTACATTAAAAATCGGTGACAGGGGATCTGAATAGGAGTTTACTGAACTCGTCATAAAACTGACAAATCGGTAAGGTTGGTTAGAGGTACATCCCTGAACAAGAGTGTTAAACTTTCAAGAAACAGAAGATGAAGCAAATTCCTGTATTTATGTTGTATTTAATTTTGAAGAGATGTTCTTCGTAGACAGACTGGCGACAAGTGTGACAAGGAAAACGTAAAAACCTTCATTAATCGCCACAGTGTGTTTTTAATGAGCTTGATGAATGACGATATCCTGGCTCAACAACCTAACAACAGCGGGGCGCTTTTGTTTTCAACACACAGTGGGCGCATTTCATGGTTTTAGTCCATAGCGTAACACAGCATGAATAATAATAATAAAAAAAACATCTGTACTGACTGTCAGAAATAACAGTACGATAGAAAACTGCAGAGGGCGAACAATACACTGTAGGAAGACGTTTCCTGATCTATATTAACAAACATAGTAGAAATATTGGAATGGTCAGTAGGGCAAATCAGTGTGGATGTCTTTTATTGTGAGAAAAGACTTTGATCCCTGTCTGGGAATTATGTCATTATCTGAAAGGATAATTAATTAACACTGTGCGCTTCAGCTCTTGCAAGTGTATTTCATGCATTAAGGAAACAGTCTACCTTACTGAGCCCAGTTCTGAGTCACGACAGACATTTAAAATAATCATTATGAGTAATATGTTCTCTCCAATAGCTAGGACTGTTTTTGCTGTAAGCTTTTTGAGTGCGAGTTATCACATGTTAGAAATGAGATGACGAACTTGAAACCAAAGAATTCCATCTGTTTCGCTCGGCGCATTGAGAGGCGAATGTTACCCTGGCGACTTATAAAGAGTAAGAAAAGCAATTAAGTTATTCTATCACTGCTGCATTTGACGCATATTATAATAAATATTCTAGTTTGTTTGATCAGAAAATTGAGGTGACTATATCTTTTTAATGAATGTTCAGACAAGTTAACTTTGCTACAATAGACAGTTTGTTAACGACACACCCTTGCCTTCTTTTGCAGACCTGATGAGCAACCTCACAATTAAGCTGCTAACATTTTGACACCCTTCATTTCAAGATCAAAACGACTTCAGAAGAAATTACCCAAGAAGAAGCGAACATCGAATCTTCTGTCATTATTGGCCTTAACTTTCGTTTTAACCATCACCTTTGCACAGACACATATTTTTCTTTATTGTCTGAAAATGTCATTTGACAAGAACACTCCAAACTTTACTGGTCAGTGATATCGTTTTAATACGCATGTATCTAAATTATTCTGCCATCTTGGTCACTATTGGTATAGAATATTGATGCCATCATCATCATGCAGAAGTATGGAAATTTTGAAACCTAGCCTACTTACATTGAATAAAATCAGAGTACTGTGATTCTTTCCACCTGTTGTAAAATAAAGTCAGCCATTTCAACTTTATGCCTCTTTGCATAAAAAGAGGTGAGGTATTATTTTCTGATAACATTTGGCAGTAGAAATAAAGCATTTGAAAAAAGAGAGAAGATTTTGTGTTTTGTTTATGTTTTTGTTATCCTTGTGAATACAGCCTTGGAGAGTAGAATGTTTTTATATACATCTGTTCCTGTTGAGCTTTCATACGTGTGAATATAACAGGCATAGAACTGTCATGTACACAAAACCGCAAAGAAACAAAAGAAAGACAGAATTCAGTTTTAATATGAAAGAATAAAATGTAGGATAATACGTCATAGCTGAAATTGCAGTCTGAGCTTGTTCTGTTTTTGTTTTTTTTATCACAAAGACCACTGTTTAATACTCCTAGTTTTAAATCAACATTTTCCAATTCCACTTCGTCCTCCAATTATCGCAGATATTGTTTTGCAATAATTTGTTCTTTCAAACACTAAATTTACCCACCCCCGCGGCTCTTCAACCCTTTAATCAATTTCAGTAATCACCAACAAGCAGTGTGACCTACCAAACACACTTTGTTAGTTCTAAATTTCGCCATTGTAGATTTAATCTTTTGTACAATGTCAACACACAGCCCCTACCATCCTGTCATACTATCCAAACACATAAGAAACACTACGTTTCATTTGCGACACTAATGAAGAATTATAATAATCAAGAAATAAACAGGAGATATATTACATCTTCCTTCTGATACGGCTTGTGTTTTGTTCTAAAAAAATATTACTTGGTTTTATCGAGCATCGATAATAATGTTTTGATCAAAAGAAATGGATATTAACTCGCATAGCTAATAATATCTTGATCAAAACTCATGTGTTAGAAACGGTATCAGAAGAAAGATGCGACATATCTGTTTCATATCATAGTCGTAGGAAATGAAAGTTGAGAAACTCTAGGGCAAAGCTCTGGCTTGTTTAAGCCACTTGATGAACAACTGAAAAGTGACCTAATTAAACCTATGAAATCAATAGACTTTATAAACTTCCCCAATGAAAATAGTGGTGTTCAACTGTGGACTGGGCTAAACCAACTTCAACCATAATATTGAAAATACAGAACCACAACGAATTATTTTCACACCCATGTCAAGATTCTAAATGAAAGATTTGATGATACTTTACTGTAACACACACTCTCTCTCACACACACAAACAAACACACATCTACACGCACAAATACACACACACATACACATACGCGTGAGAGTAGCCCATTGGGCCTTTACCTAAAAATGTTACGCAATGCAATAGTATCTGTTGTGATTACAACAACACGAAGTAAATGTGAGAATGTTTTCCTGCAGTTGAAAACAAAATCCAATACATTTATCATGCGAACAAGAGAAAAAAACAGCCTGGGAAGATACAAAGTAAATAAATAAATAAATATATAAATACTCCCCAGGGAACTGCAGGTACCTCAGCCAATCTTAGACAAGGGCCTTGTGATTCACGACACATCCAGGTTATTGTTCAGTTTATTACTGTTTACTTAGATATTATTAATTTTTTTTTACCATTGGAAGAATTTCTGTTATAAAAATAAATTTAAAAACCAACTGTGATAGGAAAAAAAAGACACCAGCCTAAGGAATTTTTTTTTTTTAAATAAATGTATCATTTTAGATAATGGCTGGAGTGTTTCCTCTTTTTTGGACCGAGCAGATTGAAGTCAGATCCGGTAACACCAGCATGCCATTTTGTAACAGTGTAACATGGACAACACATCTTCTGTCGTCTCTGATAAGTTGTCGAACTCTAACTTAAAACTAATGTTGCAGTCTTAGTAAAGACTTCTTAATTTTCAAGGTCGACTGGAATCTTACTTTGGCGTGCTTGAACTTCCTGTTTGAAACAATCTCTAAGTGAAGCATATCTTGGCTCAACCAAAGTTCCATCGTAAGTACGACAGAAAGCCTGCATTGGGGAGATAAAGTCTATCATAAAGTGTCGCTTGGATTGAAACTGTTTTCATTCGATGGCCATAAACAAAAATACTAAAGACTGTGTAGTTAAAAAGAAATGAAGTTTTATCTCTTAGTACTTTGTTTTCTATTCCGTCCATGAGAGATTGTGTAGCATATTATTATTAGATTTATTTTAGAATCTTATGCAAAGTACAAAATGTCCCATCATATTTCCATGCCGTTGCTGTGATTTCATTTTCTACGAATTTATAGTTTCTTTCAACATGCTCTTGAATCAGCAGACTGATTTTGTTATGGCAACTATTACAGTCATTGCTTTTTTTTTTCATTTGGTCACCCTCCTTTTCTTCAGAGATAAGTTGTTTTTCCCTAGATTGCCAATAGTTTACACAGTCAACCTACCAATGCTTCAGAGATCCTTGAGAAAAGCCGTAACAGTTCCCATTGTGCAAAGTCCAGTTACGTGGACACAAGTGGCCTCTAACTAGAAGAGAGAGAATGTGATTTTATGTGTTTTATGATAATATGATATACTATATGTGCATGTGTGAGAGAGAGAAAGACAGAGAGAGCGAGAGAGAGAGAGAGAGAGAGAGACAGAGAGAGAGGGAGAAAGAGAGGAGGGAGAGAGAGAGAGAGAGAGACAGACAGACACAGAGAGAGAGAAAGGGAGAGATAGAGGAGGGAGAGAGAGAGAGAGAGAGAGAGAGAGAGGCAGAGAGAGAGGGGGAGAGAGAGAGGGGAGAGAGAGGAGAGAGAGAGAGAGAGAGAGGAGAGAGAGAGAGAGAGATGGACAGAGACAGAGAATACGGTAGAGAGACATGGAAAAGAAGTAGTGCTACTAGTGGTGGAAAAGAATACAGTGAGACTATGTGAGGTTCAGGGGCGAGGCTTCCTCATAATCAAATAATCAGTGATTACCCTTCGAATATTAATTCTAAAATTACTACGCTTTTCAGATCGAGCCCAACTCCAAGTCCATTTTAGTCAGTTCAGCATTCTATTCTACGTTGCTATTTTGGGTTTGTTGTTATAGTCTAACACCCCTCATGGAAAAGCATCTTTGTAGGGACTTACACCATATGAACTGGTCCAAAATCAGTGATTAACAAAGACGAAGAAGACTTGACTACACCCAGAAGCGAGCTTGAGCATAGCCTGTTTTCTTCAAAGCGGCGCCGCAGACAGCAAAATAGTGGGGGGAAAAATAGGTTTATAATCAAGGTTTGACCCGATTTTACGTACTTATGCAAGTTTTTCACTATGCGGTCGTTTTCATCCCAATCGAAAGGTAAAGAGTAGAGCGAAAGAGTTTGTGTGGATCTTTTTTTTTTTGTTGTTTGAGGTAATCTAAGAATAATTTACTCTACGCACAGCAAGAGCTATCAAAGAATAATAATTATTATAGTCTAGATCTAGATATAACTGTGATCAAAATCAGTCGAACGTATAAGAACATCAATTCACTTGTTAGGTCGCTCAAAGCTAAACCGCAACGGCAGATAGCCACTTCTCCGAAATCGCTACACATTGTTGTGCCACAGAGATGCCATTTAAGCATTTTCTACCATTTAATGTTAATGGGTCCTTTCCGAGAAACTTTATGAGATGGTAGAATAACAAAATCTCTGGATATGAATATGACAATGAAAACGTGCTGTTCAAATTATATTTTTAAAAATGGGTGAAAAATATGCGTTTATAATTCTGTTAGTATGAATGTGGTATGTGGTATTTGGGGATTCAGTATTTTGTCTTAAAGGAGCGTAGGAGCGTGTTCCAATCACAGTGCTTAACTGTGAGCGGCAGTTAGACTGACCCGCCCCCAAGACCGTGGGAGGATGGGAAAGAATCGTATAAAACCCCGGGCCTGTCAAGCCCCAAGCACTGCGTCTCTTCCCCCAGTCGAGAGCAGGTGTGTGTGTTATTGAATAAACGTCTTTTGTGCCCTACAATAGACTTATATTCTTCTTTGACAGGTACGTGCTCTTTAATACTTATAATACTGTTCTTGCTGATTTTAAGGTGATAATATCAGATGCTATCAGATATTTACGATAAGTGTAACTCTGTAAACAATAGATATATTTTCCTCGTAAGTGTATTAGACTCTGGAAGTTATGATACCAGACACTATCATAATATAAGAGTCCGGTGGTTATGCTGTTTATATTGTTTTAAACACATGTACTAAAATACTGTATACTATCAGCGTAACCGAGCAGACTGTTTGCTCACAAATGTTATGTTATATCGACGACCACGATATTAGTGCGTACTGAATGTTTAGAAGTCTTTGGGTAATATTGTTCTCTCTTTCTCTCTCTCTCTCTCTCTCCTTCTCTCTCTCTCTCTGATATCGCACATCTCATGCTGTGTTTATTATCTTCACTCTTGATTTATTTACGTTTTATACATGTATTATTATTATGCTAGTCGTGTTAACTATGCCATGTGACATTACATGTAGCCTATATATTTGTCTTGTTAATTGGTATACTGTTACACGACTGCGTCTCTTCCCCCAGTCGAGAGCAGGTGTGTGTGTTATTGAATAAACGTCTTTTGTGCCCTACAATAGACTTATATTCTTCTTTGACAGTGTGAGCAGTTTTACCGCCCTGGCACGAACCGAGTGAATGTTGCGGCCTAACCAGCCGCAGTAACAAGAGTGAAACCCCCATCAATGGTTCATCTACACCACACCTTCACCCCCACCCTAACACCATCTTGTTACATGAATGAATAGTTTTTCAGATTAGTTTGGCTTGTAAATTGCTGCATTCCTGTCCTGTTGACAAGAATAGTCCGCTCTTTAGATTTTTGCAGTGCCTAGCAACCGTTTCATTGTTTTAGTCGCTGCATTTATAATTATGTACATATGATGTAGCGATACGTCCTATTATGAGAATCTTACTACCTTAAATTCTGATTACCCTCTGCAGAGGGCCACGCTTCGCCCCTGGTGAGGTTAACCATTTCAAGTAAAAGAGAGAAGAGGCAGACGAACAGAAAGAGAGAGAGAGAGAGAGAAAGAGAGAGAGAGAGAGAGAGAGAGAGAGAGAGAGAGAGAGAGAGAGAAAGAGAGACAGACAGACAGACAGACAGATAGACAGACAGAGAAAGAGAGAGAGAGAGAGAGAGATGAAGAGAGACAGAGAATACGGTAGAGAAACATGGAAAGAAGTAGTGGTGCTAAAATATTTAAAGACCTTTACAAAACAGAATACTGGGGCCATCTAATTCTCTAAACTACCTTCTGTCAGGTAACGTCAGGTAATCAGATGGTCTAGACAAGGTGCAATCAGGTTATATGGTGGTCTAGATCAGTGTTTCTCAACCTTTTTTAAGTCAATCACCCCCTCAGGCTTCAAATTTTCTTTCACTAAATCTTTCTTTCTGCTCCAATTGTTCATGCCTTGACGTGGAGGAGTGGCTTGCGTGTCCCAGTGATCCCAGGAGCTAAGCCAGCGGAGGCCTCGTGCCCCTGATAGCTTTAAGCAAGCTGGACAGGTCATGGGGGAAGGACCAGACAAGATTGAACAGACCGGCCCTCCAGGTTCGGGGGTTGGGCGTAGGGCTAACAACCCTACCCTGAAATCCTTGTTGGGGTGACCTTACTTGGAGAAACAAAAATCGTTACGGAAACAGCAACATGGAAAAACCAACGTTCTGGATGTGATGGACCTTCTGAGTACCTCGCGACTCGTATGAATGCAAGTAGTGAAAGCCGAAAGGAAACTGCTAGCAGGATGAAGGAGGAACTGAACACCGCCAAAACCAAGACCAGGATTGGATACTGGAATGTTAGAACAATGTATGAATCGGGTAAGTTAGCACAAGTAACATCAGAGATGAGGCGCTACAACCTACACATCCTGGGTGTAAGTGAGAGCAGATGGACTGGATCTGGAAGGATCAAAACATCCACTGGAGAAACCGTTCTCTACTCTGGAAGAGAGGATGACCAACATCATGGAGGAGTAGCCATCATCCTAAAGAAAGGACTGGACAAATGCTTGTTGGAGTGGAAACCAGTCAATAGCAGACTGATGAGGATGAGGATGAAAGGACGACACACAAACATCACTGTCATCCAATGTTATGCACCAACCAACGAAAACGACAACACAGACAAAGACGACTTTTATGAACAACTCCAGGGGGAAATGGACATGACGCCACGGCATGATCTCATCATTGTCATGGGAGACCTCAATGCTAAGGTAGGTAAAGATGATATAAATTATGAAAGAGTAATGGGAAAACATGGAACTGGAACAAGGAATGACAATGGAGAAAGGCTTGTGGATTTTTGTGCCTTGAACAACTTAGTCATCGGAGGGACCCTTTTCACACACAGAGAAATTCACAAACTCACATGGAATTCTCCAAATGGAAGAGACAAGAACCAAATAGACCATTTGATGATCAACGGTATGTGGAGACGATCCCTTCTAGATGTGAAAGTGAAAAGAGGAGCTGACGTAGCCAGCGACCACCATCTAGTGGCAGCACTTATCAAAATTAAACTGAACAAGACCGGAATCAAGACATCAAAGCAAAGACACCTTAATATTCAGAAACTGAGAGATGCAAGTGTTAGAAATGTCTTCAACATACAAGTCAAGAACCGATTCCAGGCTCTACGAGAGTCTGATAAGAACAACCCTAATGAAAGAGGAATCGATTCAGAGTGGAAAAGAGTAACTACAGTGTACACAGAGAGCAGTGTAGCCTGCCTTGGATTTAATGAGAAAGGGAAAAGCAAGGAGTGGATCCAACAAAGAACATGGGATGTGATCGAGGAGAGGAAAGTCATGAAAAAGAAACTCCTACAAGTGAAATCGGAAAGGCTGAAAGAGAGGTACCAACATAGCTACACAGAGTTAAATAAGAAAGTGAAGAGACTAGTAAAGAAAGATAAACGAGAAGCCATGGAACAGCTAGCGGCAGATGCGGAGGAGGCAGCAGCAAGAGGAGAACAGGGTAAGCTCCACAAGATCACTAAGCGCATTTGTGGCAAGTACGGTGGAAGACCAAGTGTTCCAATCAAAGACAAGAATGGGAAACTACTGACTACAGAACGAGAACAGGATACACGCTGGACAGAGCACTTTCAGGAATTACTAAACCGGCCACCACCTGAAGATAGAATAATAATACAAGATGCTGCTGAAGACCTTGACATCAACATAGATCCACCAAAGAAAGAAGAGATAGTGGCAGCAATAAAGAGCCTAAAAAACAGCAAAGCCCCAGGAAAAGACAACTTGACTGCAGAACTGTTCAAAGCAGATCCGGATCAGTCAGCCACCATCCTTCAGCCACTGTTCACAGCTATCTGGGAAGCAGAAGCAGTACCAAAGAGCTGGAATGAAGGCAGAATAGTGAAAATACCCAAGAAAGGAGCACTCAGCGATTGCAACAACTGGCGTGGGATCACTCTCCTTTCTATACCCAGCAAAATCCTTGCCAAGATCATTGTGCAACGTATGTCAGATGCTGTGGACAAGACACTGAGAAAGGAACAGGCCGGATTCCGAAAGGGGAAAGGATGCATTGACCAGATCTTCACACTCCGAAACATCATAGAACAGTGTTCAGAATGGCAAAGGCAGCTCTATGTGAACTTCGTTGACTTCGAAAAGGCCTTCGACAGCATCCACAGAGAGAGTATATGGCGCATTCTTCGGCACTATGGGATTCCCAGCAAGCTTGTTGAACTCATCAAAAGCTTTTACAAGAACTTCAGTTGCAGTGTCGGAAACAGTGATGCATCCTTTGAAGTGAAAACTGGTGTACGGCAAGGATGTGTGATGTCAACAATTTTGTTTAACCTCGTAATCGACTGGATTATGCGGAAAACTACAGAGGATGCACCAAGAGGCATCAGATGGACACTCTTCGACAACCTAGAGGATTTGGACTTTGCGGATGACCTTGCGCTATTGTCACATAGTCACCAACACATGCAAGATAAGACGCAGAGACTACATAATTTTGGATGCAAAGTAGGCCTTCGGATTAGCCAGAAGAAGACAGAGATTATGACCCTAAATGTAGACACTCCAGCACCAGTGCAAGTAGATGACAAGAACCTCACCACGACGGACAAATTTAAATACCTTGGTAGCATTATCAGACCAGAGGGTGGCACAAAGGAGGACATCCAAAGTAGGCTGGGAAATGCAAGGGCTGTCTTTCAAAGTATGAGCAACATCTGGAAATCGACACAATACGGCATCAACACCAAGATCAGACTGTACCAAAGCTGTGTCCTATCCACACTCCTGTATGTATCAGAGTGTTGGCGAATGACAGAAGGTGATCTCGCCAAGTTGTCTTCCTTCCACACCACATGTCTTCGTAGGATTCTCCGCATCTTTTGGCCAAACAAGATTTCTAATCAGGAACTACTAAGGCGATGCAAGCAAGAAGAAATAGCCAACATCATCACGAAGAGACGATGGAGATGGCTTGGACACGTGCTGCGAAAGGAAGCAAATTCTATAACCAAAACAGCACTTCAGTGGACACCGGAAGGACGGCGCAAGCGAGGCAGACCCAAGGCAACCTGGCGGAGAACAATCGAGGCAGAGATGAAATCCTTCAATCACTCATGGGGAACTCTCGCAAAGATGGCCCAGGACAGACAGGGCTGGAGATCCTTTGTTGCTGCCCTAAGCACCAGTGGGTGCAACAGGAAATAGTAGTAGTAAATCTTTCTTTACTGTCAGAGTATCTGGTGGTCTATATCTGGTTTTATCAGCTTATCTGATGATCTAGACTTGGTACTGTCAGATTATCTGGTGGTCTATTTTTAGCACTATCACATTACGTGGTGCTTTAAACTTGGTTATCATCAGATAATGTCTTGAAAATGCCGTGGCTTCTGTAACACAAGATAATGTCAGGTAATCTGATTGTCTAGACTAGGCACAATCGGGTTATCTGATGGTCTAGACTTGGTATTATCAGATTATCTGACGATTTAGATTTGATATTGTCAGATACTGTCTTGCATAAAGCTGTGTACCACATAATACCACAGAAAACGAATGCGTGAAAACAGTATAAATCACATAGATTATCAATAATTGTCACCTGTCATGATTCAGATGTTGTTAAAACTCACGCAGAGAGTGAGTTGTTGTTGTTTTACCAGGGCCATGAGAAATTGGCTGGTGGCCTTGACCGGTCCTCGCCAAATTATAGTTGGTGAGTAAATAAATGTAAAGTTAAACTGTTAGATTCACGCTTGTGGGTTTTAATGTTCGTGATTAATAAGTAACGGAGTAGGGGTGAAACAAGGTGGGGCTAGTTGACATTGTTAAGTATGACTAGACAAGTTTTTGCACGTTAACTGGCTGGTAGAATAGTGCAGACGTATTACTACAATTAAAATGGTGGGAGGTTTCGACCTATGAGATAGCTGAACTAATTGGGCCAGCGGACTAGCACGCTGGGTAGTTAGATAGTATAAAACATCGTGTAACGTTCAGATTTAGTGAATACAGACGAGCAGAAGCATCGTGTCGTGAAGTATCTCCGGTTGACCAGTACCTGAACTGTGTGCTTTGAAGACAAGAAGTCCTTGCTAACGGACTGACTGAGCTCTAGAAAGAAAGGTCTGAGTGGGCTGACCTTTGAAAGCCCACGCTGCGCTATATTGATGTTCGCGCCTACCAGTAGGCGTGAGCAATGGTAATATATCTTATTTATTCAAGCATAATAGAGATCGGAGATAGAGAGAGAACTACAGCCTCATAGGAAGACTAAGGAAACCCCAGCTGGCACTCGACCACGAGTGTTCTGTATCATAGATCTATTGCCATAGTATGATTGGAATAATATAGCACATTGTTGATGAATTGAATAGTGATTGTGCATAAAATATATTCTTTTGGCAACTGCTTAAATTACCTACAAGCCGAAGAGTGCTTCTGTAGGCTTTGAACGTACTGGGCTCTCCTAACATTTAAGCCCATATGATTTATGGAGAGTTTGCCTGGCGACTGGCCAGTGGCGACTCAACTGTCACTTTAAATTGATATCTAGTTTCGTATAATATACCTATTTGCTATTGATTGCAGTACCTCCATAGTTACATGAATATCATTTGGTTAAGTTATTAATTAGAGTTTTTTTGGTTTGAATATATACCTCTATTGTCTTTTGTTTTATTAATATTTATGTAAACTATGGCCTGACCGGCCTGACATATATACGCTCTAGTTATTTAATACTTTTCTTGTGTGGTTGTGTCCGAGTGTGAGTTAGCTGCCTCTCGTGCAGTCGTAACATCCCCAAGACCCTAACTCTGCTCGTGACATCACCAGCTAAAACGAGGCCACTCACAACCAGCATAAGCACCTTAGTGTGCATCTTGTCTTCGCACAAACAGTTCTCACTGGACCAATTAGAGATGAAAAAGTTGCTAGACGTGTTTATCTCTGAGATGATAAAGAGAAGAGAAACAGGCATAATTATGGGCTAGAATACATCGATCTGGGCCCAGCCATTAACTGACATGACTGCGTTTTATGCCGAAAGTTGTATGACATATTATTCTGTCTCAACATTGAAGCAATATCTGGGTACTACTACTATGTCTGACTACCGTAGAGTACGAAAGTCATATACTTGCATCCTGTTGCTGACATCTTCCAATAGGCTTCACCAACTTTACCAAAAATTCCCAAACCCTGTGACCTTTATCTTGCTCTTAAGTGAGACAAACATTGCAGTTCGTACTAGTCAGTTGTCTGAGCTTTACTCATGGCCAGTTGTTTGCCTCACTTTCTCCACTCACCACTCTATTTGATTGCTGACCTACATTCAACAAGCTGGAGTTTCCCCCAAAATCTTGTTTCTACTATCATTTCATGCTGCATTCACTGGCTAGCATTTATCCAATCAGACTGAATGACTGCGATTCCCGTTGGATTGTGCTATTTGATATTTTTTGACACAATTTTTGCTTAATGGAGCGCAATTAGTAATTATGTATTCAATAAACAGGTTGAAAATCTTTGGGACATGTCATATAGTTTACATTCTTCTTGCCATTACGAGAGTACTGTAACATGTTTTCCTGACTGGGTTTGTTTCGCGCAGTGAATTTTTTTCTTTTTTTTTTTTCTTCTTCTTTTTTTATGTCTTAGGGCGATCTACAGCAGCGAAATATCGATACTCAACCGATGTTTAGGCCTACTCATTTTTTTTCTTGTTTCAGCTTCTTTGACTATTTCTCGACGCCATGGCAGTGTTCTTTTCTTTGTAAAAATGAATAAAACATATTTTAACTGCGTTTTGAAATAACGTGTATTGCCGTTGTTTCTTTCTTTTATCGTTAATTCGCCCACTTTTAGACCTTGACCACGGGCTCTTCTGTATTCGTTACAAAGCATTTCTTGGCATCGTTGGAAGGCTCGCTTACTGGCCTTTCTCAATACTTCAACATCCTGAATGTACAAAAATAACCTTACGATCACATTAACGGTAAAGTTGAGCTAGTAATTCGCTAGAATGCCTGTTCATGTGAACAATTCGTGATATTGCTGCACTCGAGTGGCCGATGAGCACTTGGCACTTGTAGCTAAGTGGGATCCCGTCGCTGTGTCCATTATTTTCCCCTGGTTTGGCCGGATTTGATTCTGTATTCGGCGTGTCAGTGGATTCGATAAGCGGCGGTGAGGCGGAAAGAACTCACTGCCGCTTGCCGAATCCACTGACACGCTGAATACAGTATCGAATCCGCCCAAACCCAGATAAGATGGCGGACGCAGCGACGGGGCCCCACCCCCTCTTGCTCCAAGTGTCGAAAGTTGTCTGTTGTCCGTTTTGCACACTTGTGTTGGACCTTCTACTTCTAGTATTATTTTATTCGTTTCTGTGAGCATCTACTGGCGGGACGTGTGATTTTTTTCCTTACGGAGCTTTAGCAAATTAGCAGGCCTGGCCGGCCTTCCAAAAAGAAATAAAGAGGAGCACAACAAGTGCTCTAGATCTGGTAACTACTGTGCTGCACCACCAACGCAACTCCCTGTACAAAAGACCTCTTATTTCTTTTTGTAAGGCCGGCCAGGCCGCGTGATTTTTTTTTCCGTACGTGCATTAGCAAATTCAGGAGCAGGGCAGCAACACACCCCCAAACACAGGACGGCTCCAACACAACCCAGGGATTTTCGGTAACGTTCAGAGTCATATCAGGCACAGTCCCGAGATTGCAGCACCCGTGGCAGTGTTCGATAGGACGAGAAATCCCTTAGCCGATGACCTGTGTTTGGGGATATATTGATGTCCCGCTCCTGAATTTGCTAAAGCTCGTACGGAAAAAATGACGCGGCCAGGCCTGCTAAATTTGCTAAAGCTCGTACGGAAAAAAAATCATGCTGGCGGGACAACTGCTCCGCGGAAGAAACAAGGGGCATCTCTTGCACGAGAGAAGCAGAAACGATCACAACAAACTAGTGACAGCGAGTCAACAGACGCTAACAGTAACGCCTCAGTGTCTGCATGAACAACCCCCGTTACACCCATTCCATCTGAATCTGTTTCTCGCTCTACGCCACCCCATACTGCTTGTAGAACCAGCACAAAAAAGAAACTGCGTTACCTATCAGAGTACAAGGAAACATTAGATCTAGATCTACATCCATCAGCCAGAGGCAATAGTGGAAATGAGGGTAACCCATTGATAAAAATGTCAAGGAACTGTGTAAGCTTGTGATAAGAAACCCATAAGGGGAGCCGCTCGAACATTGAACCATTGCTGCATACAGCTCCAAGTGAAAGTCAATCGGATTCCTCTTTTTAAGATTTGTGTGTGAGAGCACACTCCTTTTTAAAAGCCAGTCTTTTGACTAAAATTTTAAGACGTTTTCTTTTTCTTTTATTTTTCAAAATAACATAAATTTGCTAGGCGATCATGTAATGTTCGATCAGCCATCACGGCTCTACTGCGGTAGGATTTCCACTGTGTAAACGGTTTTGTGTGTGTGTGCTTGTGTGATCCGGATAGCATTCAGTTTGATAGTTGCGTATAATTAATAGCAAACCAGTCTTACGATCGGCCGCAGGCCGGCTGGAAACCAAAATGTGTCCGTCTTAACTGTATGTGTAATACCCGTCTAATGCTGAAGGTTAGTTAGGACTAGGATTAGCTTTAGTTAAATGGACGCAACAGTCCTTTTCCTTGGCGACATGACCATAGTAACTTCTCGGAAATTTGCCAGAAGTTTGTGAAACAAGCAAAAAAAAAAAAAAAACAGTGTTGGTTACTTGGCCCAAAAATAATAGACCCCCGCAAATCTGTACATGTATTGTGCTCTTTCGAAAATGAACTGGCATCGAAATATAATCTTAAATTACCTTTTATATCGATAAGAAGATCTCTGAGTCCCGAAGGCTTTGAGATAAAGAAGCTGATCCGTGATTCTGGCGTTTTCTTATCTTTTAGCTGCCAGTGGCTACTTTGGTGCTCAGAAGGCGCGAAAGAAGAGGAAGAAGATGAGAATAAGGCAATATTGAAATTAATTTACCAGGAGTGGTGGCAGCTGGCTTGTCCCTGAAACTGGGGCTTTGATCGCGCCTTTACCCTATGAAAAGATGTAGTTTTCACAGTTTAGAAACATGCAGTTTTCACTTAAATTCATTTTTTTTTAAATGTAACTTGTCATAGACGAATGAAATGGTGGGTACATATTCGTATTCTGTTCAGCGAGACCAGTTAAATTTTATAATCTTTTCCACACCGCATTTTATAGTTAAAATATTCCCAGTGTTACCAGCCCGTGTTTTGTAAAAAAAACAAAAATGGAAACTTTCTTCCTGCAGTGTCATCTTCAGGCAGAGAACACAGAGAACGCTTGACGGGCGAGAAAACTAGCGCGAGAGTACAGGCGCCTTTTCAACAAGCGCCTGATTGATCAAGGATGCACAGAGAGAACGCGTGAGAATCTAGCTCTTCATGATCTATTACTCTGCAATCAACAGCAGTCTGCTGTGTGCCGGTATTGTTTCAGGCTGGCGTCGTCTTCATACGACGAATACGTCTTGCTGGACAGTGCATTGCCAAAACTTATGTTTTAAAAAGAAAAGGAAGAGGAAGTGTGCATGAACTTAATAAAGAGAGGAGAGACGCTGGCGAATATCACGTCTTTAGTCAGTTGAAGGATCAACCCCGACAGACTTCACGCTTACATTAGAATGAATCTTGAAACATTCACTTTTATACTAGACCAAATAAGTCCAAGGCTTACACAGTCATGGGTGGCACGTTCCCATCCTGCCAGAAGAAAGGCTGGTGATATCCCTGGGGTAAGCAATGTGTTATTTTCACGTAATACGAAAGGAAACCAAAGAAAAACAAGTTAATTTTTAAAAATTTATACTTCTGCTTTATTTTTTTTTTATTTGACTGTGTAGAAACACATTTTGCGTTAAATCATCATCAAGCTACATACTACATGTGTATACAGTTCAATTTTCAGGATTAGTTTGCAGTCTTTTCCATATTTCCTTAAATGAAAAAAAAAAAAGCTGTAAATTCGATCATAATGATGTGCCACGTGCCTTTTGTTTATTTTTAATTGATGCAACAAAACAGAAAAAAACATCAAAATTCGTTTTACTTTACCAATAACACATTGTAACGTATCTCAATGGAAGTTGTTAATGCCCAAGTTATCACTGCAGGGGAAATAAGACAATTTTATCAATAGCGGCACGGCAACACACTCTCAGCAAGCAGCTTCAACGCGAGAAAAGAATTAACTTTCTATTCTTTAAAACTAGCGCGACTTGACAAGCGACGCAGCACGCCTGTAGCTGGAAAGTACAAGCGTTCTCTATGGGTGTCACAAGAGATTTAGTGGCATACTTAAGACAGGTAAAAGGCGCTTGGACTCTCGTGCTAGTTTTCTCGCGCGTCAAGCGTTCTCTATGTTCTCTCCCTTAGGCAGTTTGGCGACGCTTTCCGGTGCAACATTAAATTATCCCGGTGTATAAAATAACGCTAATCAAAATGCCGGAAATTTTATGTTTGTAAGCCCGAGTTTAGGCTGGGCTATTCTGCTTCATATTGTATACGAACCCTTGACTAGATTGAAGCATTCTTTATCAAGGATATAGATGAACATTTTGTAAAAGTTAACAATTACGACATGGTGTTAACAGACAGATGAACAGACAAACAAGCAGCCAGCCTTAAAGACTTACAACTGGACGAAAGACAAACAGATAGACACATAGACACAGGTAGATGCTGACTAATACGCAGACAAAAAAACAGACAGACAGATAGGCTGACAGATAGACGGACGGATAGATGAATGGATGAACGGACGGACGGAGGAATAGATGTATTTTTGGCAAAGTGCAAGAATTACGGTTAGAAATAGAATTATGTCTGACTTGCACGCCACAGTAACCTTTGGGAAATGGCCGCAATAAAAAAAATCCCAAATTAGCCACGCACACAAACACACGCGTGCGTGCGCACGCACACACACGTACACACTGTGAGTATTGCCCAGCCTTTATCTAAGACTACTATTAGTAATTGTAATCGATGTTCTAATTAGGCCTACACCATCATGTAGGAATATTAATAATAATAATAATAATAAAGTTCATTTATATAGCGCATATCCAAAGATACTCTATCCGCTTTACAAAACATGCAGAACAGAACAAATCTCATTCCTAACAACTGACAACACACACAAAGGCACACACACACACAAACAATATCTCTCCCTGCTCTCTCTCTCTCTCTCTCTCTCTCTCTCTCTCTCTCTCTCTCTCTCTCTCTCTCTCTCTCTCTCTCTCTCTCTCTCTCTCTCTCTCTCTCTCTCTCTCTCTCTCTCTCTCTCTCTCTCTCTCTCCTTCACACACTACAAAGAATGCAAGAATGTGACATCATTGAAAAAGTGTCAGGGCCAACCCCATGGGTTAGTCCCATTGTAGTCATTCCAAAAGCCAATAACGAAGTCAGGATATGCCTTGATATGAGAAGAGTCAATCTAGCAATCGAAAGGGAGCGGCACCCTATTCCAACGATAGACGAGGTACTTTTAGAAATGTGTGAAAGTACAGTCTTCTCAAAACTTGATCTGAGGTGGGGTTATCACCAACTTGAGTTGGATGAAGAGTCGAGGAAACTCACAACTTTTGTTACCCATGCCGGACTTTTCAGATACAAAAGACTAGTGTTTGGTGTTAGTGCGGCTTCAGAAATTTACCAAAATGAAATTAGGAAAGTGTTGCAAGGAATTGATGGTGTTCCGAACATTTCAGATGACATTGTCGTGCACGGGAAAACTCAACAGGAACATGACGAAAGGCTCAAAGCTACGCTTGATAGGCTGAGAGAAGTTGGCCTAACTCTGAACAAGGACAAATGTCAATTTGGAGTAAGTGAAATTGTATTCATGGGACACAAAATATCAGGCAATGGAATTTGTGTCACTGAGGAAAAGGTAGAAGCAGTGAAAAATGCCAAAGAACCGCAGAACGCATCAGAAGTTAGAAGTTTCTTGGGATTGGTTCAATTCTGTTCGAGATTTATCCCAAACCTGTCAACTACTGCTGAACCACTTAGAAAGTTGACACGGCAAAATGAGAAATTCCACTTTGGACCAGAACAGAAAGAAGCATTTGAAAAACTCAAATCTTCACTGTGTAACGCCAACACACTGGCATTGTACAGCCCGTTTGCGAAAGAAACCAAAGTCATCGCAGACGCAGGCCCATTCGCTCTTGGAGGAATTTTAGTGCAGACACGGGATGACGGACAAGAAAAGGTGGTCATGTACGCCAGTCGAAGCTTGACTCCAGTGGAGAGGAGATATTCGCAAACTGAAAACGAAGCCTTAGCGCTCGTGTGGGCGTGTGAAAAATTTCATGCCTACGTCTATGGCATTGAGTTCAAGCTAGTCACAGACCATAAAGCGCTCATGGTTATCTATGGACCAAAAAGCCGACCGTCAGCTCGCATCGAATGCAACAGTATTCGTTCGAAGTCTAGTATGTGAAAGGAACAGACAACATCGCAGACTGTCTGTCAGGCCTGACAGCCCATCGCCAGGACTCCAATCAAGACCTCACAGACGAAGTACGTTTCATTGCAGAAAATGCGGTGCCAAGGGCAATGACGCCCCAAGAAATAGAGGCAGAATCAAAGATTGATGAGGAATTACAAGAGATAAGACAATGCATTGAAAGCAACAAATGGGAGAAATGCAAATTTAAGCAGTACCTTCCCCTGTCATATGAACTTTGTTCCTATGGATACTTAGTTTTGAGAGGCACAAGGATAGTGATTCCTCAAAAAACTTAGACAAAAGGTGATAGCGTTGGCACATGAGGGACATTTTGACATTGTTAAGACCAAGCAGAATCTCAGAAGTAAGGTGTGGTGGCCAGGTCTTGAGAAAGATGTGGACAAGTTCATCCGAACGTGTCATCAATGTCAAATTGTGGGGAAACCAGATCCACCACAGCCTATCAACCCAACCCCACTGACAAATGGTCCATGGCAACATGTGGCCATGGACTTTCTGGGACCGGTTGGCAAACTTTATGTCATGGTTGTCACAGACCAGTTTAGCAGGTACATTGAAGTTGCATATGTACCCTCCACATCAGCAACATGTGTCATTCGCAGTCTCCAGGAAATCTGTGCCAGATTTGGTTATCCACTGACCCTGACAAGCGATAACGGGCCTCCGTTTTCCTCGAGAGCATTTGCAGATTTTCTTGACAGTCACGGAATAAAACACCATGCTGTGTCACCCAAACACCCCCAAGCTAACGGAGAAGTGGAAGTACAAAACCGAGGTTTGGAGAAAAGAATAAGAATTGCAAAGGAAGAGAACAATGAATGGAAAGAAGCAATTCTAGTGTACCTATTACAGTGCCGGTCAACGCCACACAGCACAACAGGCTTCACGCCAGCTAAGCTCATGTTCAATCGAGAGCTTAGAGGTAAGCTGCCAACGCTACCAGAACATGTTCTTAATCAAGAACTGAGGGATAAAGATTCCGAAAACAAGACCAAAAGCAAGGTGTACACCGACAGTAGGCGAAATGCCAAAGAATCTTTCATACATGTTGGAGACAAGATTCTGGTGAAACGCGACAACCCATCAAAAACTCAGACTCCGTTTCGTCCAGATCCATTTACAGTAATTGATACTGCTGGACCGAAACTCACCATTTTGTCACATGATGGTATGAAATATCAAAGACATAGAAACAATGTAAAACTGTATCATCAAGAGGAAGGTGAAAATCAAGAAAAGGTACCAGAGTATGTCACCTCGGGTACTGTGAACAAAGAACAAAATCCAGACGCAAGTGATGTCAACACCGGTATGGACCCAACAGTCACCGTGGAACCTATCACCCCAGCAACGACTTCAGCACCGGAGGAGCCAAAAGCTCCAGAGTCCTCAGCTCAGTCCAGACCGAAGAGACAGCGAGAGAAGCCCAAATGGACAAATGATTTTGTGTTATATTAGTTATTCATGTTAGGGATGTATGTTGTTTTACCCTTCTGCCTAGGGAGACATTGTCCATCCATTTTTTTTTATTAACGTTACGATTCGAGCGTAGGAATTTAATTTTAATTCAAGTTTGATGTTCAAGAGTAACATTTTTTTTTTTCTCCAGAAATGGAATTTGTACATCTTCAGTTCTTTTCAAAACTAAATGTTAAGAGTAACATTTTTTTTCCTATCAATTCAATTTGTGCATCCTGTTTTTTTTAAATGTTGAGACGTAAAGAATGACATTGAATTAAAAGTTAAAGTTACTTGTTAATCTACTTCTGCTGGTAGACTCCCACTCAAAAAAAAAAAAAAATTGTGTCAATCTACAAGAAAAAATCAACATTAAAGTAATGTTAAAGTTATAGCATTTTTGGTAAAAAAAAAAAAAAAGTGTTGTTGTGTTCAACCGATTATATTATTCGATTACTGCCGATTATTATGGGAGTCGATTAAAGTACAAAACTAAAAGAAAGGAAGAAAGAAACAGTCCTAGAGTAAGCATCATGGCAGCGAGGGTCGTCCTGTGTTAGCAAAATAAACAAGCAGACCAGCAAAGCACAGGATACAGTCTTATGTTGATTTAATTCGTGTTGACTGTTATTGAATTCAATTCGGGTGTTCTTCAGGTAATGACAAGAACACAACAGTGACCTGGTGAAAGTTATAAGGACTTCATTTAAGTTTAGTGCAAAATGCCTGATTACATTTATTATAAATGAATTGGAAGGCTCTTTCCAAATGCATACAGTTAAGTTATCACTACTTTAACATACAAAGTATTATTTTTTGGAAGTGTATATTTAGGCCGAATACGGTCTATACAACCCGGTACTGTGCTATTTGGGCCGAAGGTATTTTAGGCAAGGGAATGTCAATTGCCACCGCAGAATACGTTGTCCATTGTGGATTCAAGTGTGCATTGGAATGGTCAGATGGACCTGGGGGCGTGAGGGTCTAGTCAGTTTGTATCAATGGGCGGTAGTCAGATTGACTAATCAGGCGAATAGGGGGTGGGGTAGCCATTGGCGATCGACGTACCGTCAATAGCCACCGCAAAATGCGGTAGTATTAGTAATTGACGCTACCGGCTACCGGAAAATGCGGTGGTGATTGGCGCTACCTTTAGGCAATATTGTACGTACACAAATTCTGTTTTCAAAAAAAATAAAAAAATCAGAACAGTGCAAACTGCAAACTCGCATTATCGGCCCAAATAACTCGGAACCAGGGTTTTGTGCTATTTAGGCCGTATTCGGCCCAAATATACCTAGCCTTACTTTTTGGTAAGCTCTTGAAGTTAGCTTTTCAATTAAATTCAACCTAGACAACAATATTCAATTGTCATCAAGCACTATCATGTTTCCATTAAATTTTAATATCAGTATCTTTGAAAACTTTGACACTGGCCTGAGCCTAAGAGCCCGAAAGTTCCGAGGCTTCGAAAATGACAAAGTGACGTATTTTGTGAGTGGCACACAATGTGATACGTGGATTATTACAGAAAATGACGTCAGCCGAGCTCCTCGGCCTGAACGATTGAAAATATCGAAGTTAAAAATGAAAAAAAAAAAATCACTGTTGCTAAACATTCAAAATTCTTACCTTGGTCCACAATGCTTATCAAAGAATTTGGCACCTTATATGATCCTTTCTGCAGCACTCATCTTTCCAAGTAACAGAACACATGTTCCACCAGGTTATACTGTTGTTCACATCATAAATCAAGTCCATAACTACTGTTGCATCTAATCAAACATCGCCACAAATCAATAACAGAGTCTCTGAAATCACCACAATCCTTGACTGCACTGCAAATTCTAAAGTGATTCACTTCAGAATAAATCGCAATCACTGACCACTAAATAACACCAGTTTGACATACCACTGATTCAAGATCAGTAAAATTGGGTAGATCTAGATCTAGTTATTGATGATCTTCTCGTGTGTTAAATTGAATCGGCTGAATTTTGCAAAAGGTGATCTCTCTTCATATGCCGGATCTGGAACAGATATGGACGATTTTGGTTCGCCACTCATTCTTCCGCTCGGATGCTCTCAAAAAGGCCATATTGTCCTGGTTTTTCCCTGTCACCCATCTGTTCAAACTCTCTAAACATGTTATTCTTTGTCTACCTCTTCTTTTTTCTGCCTTCTATTTTTCCAGTTGGGGCAAGGTGTTCAATACCTAGTTTGTGTCGATTCAGGTGTCCCATGAACTGCAATTGTCTTCTCCTACTGTTTTTATTAGTGATCACTCCGTGTTGGTGTCTTTCGTCACCGTTGCATTCGATTTCCTTTCCTTCCATGAAATATTTAGGAGCCTCCTTAAAAATCACATTTCCATTGCCTCCAGCTTGCTTTCCATGTCCTTAGTTAATGTCCAGCATCCACATCTGTACAGGAGGGTTGACCACACATAGTTCTTCAAAACACTCGTTTTTGTTGATATTGAGATGTTTATGTTCTTTAGGGTTGAGTTCATTTTATTAAAGCTATCTTTAGCCTTCTTTCTTTTTATTTCTGTTGTACATTTGCTATCGGATGTAATTGTATATCCTAAATATTTAAACTTCTGAACTTATTTAATGTTCTCCCCTTTACTTATGAGATTACAGATAGGATTTACCGCCTTTTTAGATATTGTCGTGCATTCTGTTTTCTTGATATATAAGAATAACCCCTTACTTCCACTTTCAGTCACCACAGTGTCCAGAAGCAATAATTGAAGGTCTCTTCCAGAACCTGTCATTAAGACAGTGTCGCCAGCATATCTAATATTATTATCAATATTTTCTCCATTTATTTTAAGACCGGGACTTTCTCCGAGATTTCTAAGGATTGTTTCACTGTACATGTTGAAGAGATCCGGTGACAGGACGCATCCTTGCCTGACTCCTCTTTCGATGTTTTTGTATTCACTGTATTCTCCTTCAATTCGCACCGCAGCAGTCTGGTCCCATCAGAGATTTCTAATAATTCTTAACTCTTTTCTTTCTATGTCTAGTTCTTCGAAAAAGCACATCTATCAGTTTCACAGGTGCTTCCTAAAGGAATGTGCAATGAACCGGTGGCAGAGATGCAGCAGATAATACTGGATAGATCTGGACTAGGCTTCATTCCGTCAATATCTAAGCTACTGGGCATACACTAATTAGCAAATATCAAGTTAAAATCCGCTTGCCTTCTTAAACAACTTGTACACCTTTTGCACATATATCTATTTCTACAGCTGACCAATTTCAATGAAAAGTGTGCTGTTGGTCTCCTATTCGTGTAACGGGTCAGACAAAATAACTTCTTGGGAATAGAATGACCAGCTGGCCAAAAATTAATATTACACGTTTTCTATTCTTTCCGTGTGCATATGTGTGCCATTTCATTTTTAGTGTAATACGGAGTCTAATTATTTTAAGCATAAAGAACCACGCCGGACATTTGTTTTGGTTTTTTGGTTACAGTATTTTTGTATTTGTATTTGTATAACTCTTTAATCCCATTTGGGAAATTTTGCCTTTGTGCCATTGCACCCCAGTTACAACTGGAGCAGGCACGTCGTCGCCACAGTGCAGCGCCGGTCGGCTTTTTTTTTTTTTTTTTTTTTTGGTGGTGGGGGGATGAGGGGGAGTGGGTGGTAGGGATGAATTTTTATTTAATTTTGCCCGGGCAGCGGCCTGTTCGGCCTGCTCTTTACGATTTCCAACTGCCAAGGTATCTTTAACGTGCGCAACGTGCACACGGGCCCTCCGAATTTTTTCGTCCTTATCCGAGAAGACTAGGTACTCGATCCTACCCCTCAATAGGATCAGGGACATGAAAATATGAGAAAAATCCCAAACTTCCAACATGCCTGCACCGGCCGGGTTTAGAACCCGGGACCCTTGGCATGAGAGGCGAGCACCTTGCCTCTAGACCACCTTGTCCCCATAGTGTCTCCTGTTTTGGTGCTACTCCGGCCAGAATAACTTCTAATGACCGCCCAGATAAATTAAGTGTTTCATCTTTGTCTGTGCCCATGTCATTCTGTTTCTTGTATAGCTTTGTTTTAATGTTCTCTGGTATAAATGGTCCGGTGGAATGCTCATGTTTGTTCTTCGGTTATAAATTACAATGCCCCTTGTTTTGTGTTTTAGTATGGATCCATGGCCTGCAGGCGATCTTTAATACTGTGGCGGGTGGTTGGCGGACGCATCTGGTAGGATCTCCTTCTGTTCTATCATTCTGTTACATTCTGTCTATCATCTTGCATCTTCCTGACACAATATGACCTTTATCGTGTCAACATGCTTTCTCCAAACTCAAACTCAGACCTTCATTACTATAATAAATTTAAATTCTGTACCGGTTAAAATACTATTGTATTGAATCTCTCTGATCTGCCTGATGATTTATCGGCATCCATCTCATGTAAAGCTCTTTTTTTTTGTAAAGCCGAACATCATTTTTCTCTCTGGTGAAAATGGGTCCATCTATTAATGAAGAACTACTTGATGTACTTGAAAATAGCCTCTGACAAGAATTTCTTTCTATGATGTCTTATAATGGGACAGCACCTGAACGATTGAATTTAAGGAATTTAGGGAATTCCCTTCTATATTATATTGTTTTGAAACCGTTATTCTGTGTAGGACTCCTAAATTTTGTATTCGACTGTTCATATATTCTCGCATTGACTGATGCTTGGAACACAAAGGAGCTGAAATTATGCTAGATTTAATGTTCACATTAATATTTATTGCACATTCTTGGTAGCTTTTTGTTTTGCGTGTGTGTGTGTGTGCGGGCGCGTGTGTGTGCCTTGTCTACAATTTGAATTTTTCTATTTCCATGTTTTCAACAATCTTTATATTAATCTACATAAGTGTAAAAAATTTATTGCTTTAACTACTGACTTCTCGGGAGTTTCGCCTCTCCTGTGTCAGTAATTCATGGCTGGTAAATCTTCTATGCCTTGCTCCATCAGCTATTGTTCGTATTGTCTCTCTTGATTTCAGCAACTTCCAAATTTTTATTAAACTATCTGAGTTGCCCGGCCCTGCCCGGGATAAATCGATCTATTAGTTTCAGTTCTGGGTGATTATTCTGGACCTGCTTCATTTTGCCTGTTCCTTCAGCTTTATTTTATTTTTGTTTGTTTGTTTGTTTTTAGATATTTGCGCGTTGACATCCTGCGCATCCCGTCAGCATCCGTCAAATGGCGATGATTTGCGCACGGGTTAGTTTGTTTGTTAGTGAACACATCGCAGGAAGTGATAACGTTATGTGTAGGCGGAAGTGGGCTATTATTAGAAACATACATCAATATGTTATTGATCGTAAATTTCGGATCAAATGCTCTCGTGAATTTAGTCTTTAATTATAACCGCATTTACCGATTAACTCAGAAATAACAAACGGTTTTGTTTGTGTATAGCGATAGGAACAATGTTCGCTATCCCATAATTCTTTGTGCCAAATTTCAGGTCGGTGCGTTGTGTAGTTTCCGAGTCCATAGGACTATTAGGGGTTTTGTTGTAGCTTTATTATATAGATAATAATAATAATAATAGAGATCATTTATATAGCGCCTTATCCCTGATTCGGCTCAAGGCGCTGTACATTTTATAAACACATTATATGCACAATCAGTCTTATAAGCACAGGAAAAACACAAAGCATGTTACATCAAATGAACAAATGTATACCGTCATACAATCAGAAGATCATTTTGTCGATATTAGATGGATGGGGATTGGTGGGCCAGTTTAAACAAGTGTGTCTTTAAGGCTGCCTTAAACTCTGATTCTGACTCGATGTTTCTGATTTCTTGGGGTAGGTTGTTCCATATTTTAGGACCTGAATGGTTAAAAGATCTCTCCCCTACTTTCTGAGGTCCCCGGCCCTGCCCGGGATAAATCGGTTTGAATATTAGTTTCAGTTCTGGGTGGTTATTATGGACCTGCTTCATCTTGCCTGTTCGTATTTGTTTATTTTATTTTTGTTTGTTTGTTTTTAAGTCTTACTGCTCTGCCTTTGTGAGTTGACACCCTGCGCGTCCCGTACAATAGCATGATTTGCGCACGGATTAGTGTGTTTGATAGTGAACACATCGCAGGAAGTGATAACGAAACCTTAAAATGGCGAACCATGACTCGAAATAGATCTAAATGATGTCGAAACAATGAAAAATGAAACGTAGAAGCCTGAATATTTCATAATTTCTAATATAGCCCATGTTAATTTCGCATTGATAATATGCTGTTGTGCAAAGTTTGAAGCCTGAGTGTGATGGGATTCCTGAGCCTTAGGTGACCAAAGTTTCGAGTTACCAAAATATCTTACTACACTCGCCCTGTCTGAGCTGTAAAAATGACGAATCGGAAAACCTCGAACGGCCCATTTTGTTTTCTATTTTTCTACATTTTTGAGGTTGTTGCATCATTAAAATGAATTGATACAAACCTTGCTCAGACTTTGAACTACTTTCAGTAATTTTTTCATGGCTCTACGTTCAGTAGTTTTTTCAGCTATAGAGCACAACCGTCCAATTTTACCCAATTATATATATAGATATAGATTATATATATAGATAAGCATATTGCCCTCATTTACAATAGCTAGAATGTCTTTTCAGGTTGCTAGTTATGGAGACACTATGTAAATAGACAGACTCACAGACAGACATAGACATATAAATAAATAAATAAATAGCTAGACATACAGATAGATACACGGATAGACAGAGAGATAGACACACAGATAGACACACAGAGAGACACACAGATAGACACACAGATAGACACACAGATAGACATACATAGACACATAGATGGACACATAGATAGATAGATAGATAGATAGATAGATAGATAGATAGATAGATAGATAGATAGATAGATAGATAGATAGATAGATAGATAGATAGATAGATAGATAGATAGATAGATAGATAGATAGATAGATAGATAGATAGATAGATAGATAGATAGATAGATAGATAGATAGATAGATAGATAGATAGATAGATAGATAGATAGATAGATAGATAGATAGATAGATAGACTGGTGTTTGAAAAATGGAATGTCAGATGGATGAGAGTGATGATGGAAGAGCAGAGAGACGAAGGGAAAGAAAGAAATGACGGAATGAAAAGACATAGACACAGGACAACTGGGGATAACGAAAAGGCGAAGAACTTGGGAAAAGGACAGTTTTCCTACAAAATTTGGTTGAACTCGATGTCAGTTACCAGTATATATCTTATGACAGTAGATCACATCTGAATGAACAAGATGATCACAATGACGTGCACGAAACTTCAGTCTCCCCAAAATCAGATTACCCACATGACGAAGACAACAACACATATGAGTCAACTTTTAACACTAATATTTATAAAGATGACACTTCAGTCAGACGTAAAAAAAGTAGATGTTCCTCCTAATTTACAGATCCTTCGGTCTTCAGGACATTTCCACGGTGGAACGTTCTCTGAAAGCTTTTTCCACCCAGTTGATAAGAACAGCCTTCAAATTGTCCACTTCACTAGCGACTCTCTTTCATATATAGGTTCCATGGGCAGCATGCCTGAAGGGGTGCGATCTGCTCATTTCGATGGAGATTATATCAGGAGAATGAACCCAATTTTTTTCAAAGTGAACAATTCCCTCGTTTCTCTGTTGCTACACAATAACAGTCTCGGAGACTACTTCAGATATCCTTCGCGAGGTTAAACAGTCACCGTTTTACCATCTGAACGATGCGGAATATCTAGATATCTCAACAAATCTCACCTCACAGCTTGGACCTATCTTCTGCAAAGGATTAACCAGCTTAAAATCTTTGAAAGTCTCCAATAATAGGCTCCATCGTCTAGAGGCGAGACTGTCCTATATGCTTCAACTTGGTTACCTGGATCTGAGCAAAAGCAGTTCGAAATGATATTGATATAATCGCATCTCAGCATATAACCGATAATGTTTTACGCTGTACTTGTGCAGGTTTAGAGCTTATACAATGGATGGCTACGACCAACGCTTACTTCCTGAATAAAGATTATCTTAGGTGTCTTCTTGACAATGGCCACGAAGAAGACATTGGTAATCTTACAGAGAGATCTGAATCTCTTCATTGCCTTTGCGCTTCCAAAACTACATGTATAACAATAGTAAGCTGTGTGGCTGCTATGGTAGTGGTTGGTTTTCTCGTGATATTCTCACCACTATACCGGAATAGATGGGAACTACGATATCTCAGAAGTATTGCATTAAAAAGGTTAGTTAGCTTTGCACCTGCAGGTGTCAGAACTGAATATAAGTATGACGCATATTTTCTGTATACAGAGGAATCCAGAATGTTTGTTCTTCGTGACTGTAAGCAAGAACTAGAAATAAATAGAGGTAACAGACTATGTTTAGTTGATCGAGATTTCATGCCCGGTACCTATGAGACGCAAGCTATCGTCAGTGCCGTACAAAACAGTTCGAAGACTATACCTGTTGACACCCCAGACTTCTATGAAGAAGAATATTGCGAGTATGCTATCAAGATGTCTATCATGGAAGAACTTTTCGAGAAACGTTCTGTTCTCCACTTGTGTGTTTATCAACCAATGCCAGATGACAAAATGTCCAAATGCCATGACCTGTTGATGGTGATGAAACGAAACGATTATACAGAATTCCCACCTGAAGACCAAGTGTCTGATGAGGTCAGACGAAATTTCTGGGATCAGCTGTCTCGGGTCATGGGTCACAGTCAGGATAGAGAGATAATAATAATAATAATAATATATACATTTATATAGCGCCAGGACTAAAACATTAAAAGCTCTAGGCGCTGTACACAGTAAAAAATCATAAAAGCACATTCAAATAAACTTACACACACACAGACAAACTAGTTTTATACATCCATAGCAAGCTATAAAATTCAGTTTTTAAAAAGAAATGTTTTTAACCTGTTTTTAAATATGTTTAGAGAGGCAGAATTTCGAACCTCTTGTGGTAAAGAATTCCACACACAGGGACCAAAACAACTAAAAGCTCTATCTCCATAATTTGATGTTTTACACCTGGGAACAACCAGTTTGTTTTCTGTAGTAGATCTTAAAAATCTATCAGACTCATGTTTTTTCAAAAGTTCCGAAAGATAGGAGGGAGCTGAACCTTCAAGACATTTGTAAACCAAAACTGCAGCTTTAAATTTTATTCTGTTTTCAACAGTAAGCCAGTGAAGTTGGTCAATAAGGCTTGAGGCAGATTCTCTTTTTGATTTTCTAAAAATCAGTCTAGCTGCATTATTCTGAATTATCTGAAGGCGTTTTATTTTGTTGCTCGGAATTCCAAAGAGCAGAGAGTTACAATAATCAAGCTTTGAAAACATAAGTGAAGATGCAATAAATCTCTCTTACCCGGAAGCATCTGTGATCTAATAGTCAAAATACAGCCTCTAGGATAATAATGAAAACACCAGATGTATATTTCGTCCTTTGTTTATTGTTTTCCATATAATTTTAGTAACAGATTTTGGAAATATTTATTTCTAATATTTTCTGCAGTTCTTACATCTGTAAGTGTTTTCTTGACATCATATCAACTCTGTTGTTCTATTTTCCTAACTTTTTTTTTTCAAGTCTCATCAAGTTTTAGGATGGGGGTGTGGGCAGAGTTAAGTTCTCGGTGCCACAACATTGGAGGAAATTTCAATGAATTAATTTCAACGAAAATTGTGATGTTAGTCTCCTATTCCTGTGCCGGGTCAGTCAAAATAACTTCTTGGGAATAGAATGACCAGCTGGCTAAAACTATTCCTTTGCTATATTTTCTGTGTGCGTGGGTGTGTCATCTCATTTGAAGTTTAATGCTGGGTCTAGTGTTTTTAAGCGTAAATAACAGTTCGGGACATTGGTATTGGTTTTTTGGTTACAGTGCCTCTTGTTTTGTGCTACTCCGGCCAGCTTCCGTAAGAGCTTTAGTAAATTCAGGAGCGGAGCAGCAACACACCCCCCAAACACAGGTCATCGGCTAAAGGATTTCTCGACCTATAGAACTGCCATGTGTGCTGCAATCTCTGGACTGTGCCTGATATGACTCTGAACGTCACCGAAAATCCCTTGGATGTGTTGGAGCTGTCCTGTGTTTGGGGATGTGTTGCTGTCCCGCTCCTGAATGTGCTAAAGCTCGTACGGAAAAAAAATCACGCCTCCGGCCGGAATATCTTTTAACGATCATCCGACTAAAATAAGAGCTACGCCTTTGTCTGTGCTTCTTCCGTTTTGATTGTTGTATAACATTGTTTTAATGTTCTTTTGTTCTTTTGGCACGTAAGCGGCCTTTAATACTAAGGTGAGTGGCTGGTGGGCTCTTCTGATAAGGCCTCATACTGTCCTATCACTCTGTTACAACAACATCTTACTCCTTCCTTGCACACTATGACCGCTTGTCGTGTCGACCTGGTTCCTCCGAACTCAAAATCAAACCTTTAATACTAATATAAACTTAAATTCTACCCCAGTCAAAATCCATTTTTATTGTTATTCGAATGTATTGTCTGGTGCTCAGAAAATCAAGGAACCTTAAATTAAGGGTTAAAAGAACAAAGCTTCCAGGAAGTTCTTATTAAGTAGTATATCTGCATTTCTATGGGTGTCAGGAAAGGCTCAAATTCTTTTCGAAACAGAGCAAAAAAAAAAAAAAAGCAATATGATTGCTTGTTCTATTTTTGACATTAATATTTATGGCTCGTCCTTGGTATATATATAAATATATGTGTATATGTATATTTGCTTTTTTATTTTTGCATATTTAGTTTAGAATTTGAATTTTTATCATTTCCTAGAATTCCATAAGCTTGATATTGATGTACATAAGTCCAGTTTTTTTCCTTGACAAGGGCTCATTCCATTATTAACTTATATGAATCGGCTGTTTGCTTGAACTCCTTTGTCTATAGTCCATAGCTGGTAACTCTTCTACGACTTGCTTCGTCAGCTATTGTTCGTATTGCCTCCCTTGACTTCAGCGGCTAACAAACTTTCATTATGAATTTTACATGTCCATGCTATAATCTTTTGTACGATATAGAAATCCATTGGCGTTGTTGACATATCCCACGTTTCTGGATGTGATGGCATAGGTCTGCAAAACAGGGATATAGGAAGAAGAGTTTGTTATAACCATACCATATAGCGAGCATGTCTTTTCAGTGTGCTTGATATATGGAGAAACTATGTAGACAGACAGACTCCAAGACAGACAGATACAGCACAGATATATCAATGAATAGTAGATGTGGATAGACAGAGACACAGACGGATTGGCAGGCAGGCAGGCCGACAGACAGACAGACAGACAGACAGACAGAGAGTTCGACGGATAGATAGATAGATAGATAGATAGATAGATAGATAGATAGATAGATAGATAGATAGATAGATAGATAGATAGATAGATAGATAGATAGATAGATAGATAGATAGATAGATAGATAGATAGATAGATAGATAGATAGATAGATAGATAGGCTGGAAGCGGGGAGAAATGAAGGGAAAGAAAGAAAGAAGTGGTGGAATGAAGAGATAGTATTTGCAGATGAGAACAGCGAAAGGGAAAGATAAGGCGAAGATTAGAAAATGGAGGAACTTTGATTCCACAGACTCTGAGCATTCTACTGATATCGGCTTTCTTGTATCATTTAACCTATAACAGCTTTCTGAACCTTGAATAAAATTATCAAATAATCGAATTTTAATCAGTGTTCCTGCTGTATCATTTCACTGCTTTCTTCAAAGTTTTAGTCACGATAGTAACATTTGATAATGATGAAAGTAATTTGTATTTGTATTTGTATTTGTATAACTCTTTGATCCCATTTGGGAAATTTTGCCTTTGTGCCATTGCAGCCCAGTTATAACTGGAGCAGGCACGTCGTCGCCACAGTGCAGCGCCGGTCGGCGTTTTTTTTTTCTTTTGGGGGGGGGGGAGATGAGGGGGGAGGGGGAGGGACTGGTAGGGATGAATTTAATTTAATTTTGCCCGGGCAGCGCCCTGTCCGGCCTGCTCTTTACGATTTCCAACTGCCAAGGTATCTTTAACGTGCGCAACGTGCACACGGGCCCTCCGAATTCTTTCGTCCTTATCCGAGAAGACTAGGTACTCGATCCTACCCCTCAATAGAATCAGGGACACGAAAATATGAGAAAAATCCCAATTTCCAACATGCCTGCACGGCCCGGGTTTCGAACCCGGGACCCTTGGCACGAGAGGCGAGCACCTTGCCTAAATAATGATGACATGCTCTCGAGAGGAACGAGAAAAAGGAGGTGATGAATGTTTCAAAACAGGTATTATTTCTCTTTGTTTCATCATCAGTATGGAAAGGTTTATTACAGATCTACAGGTTTGTTCAATTATTTCATCTGAAATAACTGAATGTAGCCCGCGCCCATTCAGGAAGAGAAGAACTAACATCCCTTTTGCAGAGTGTGAGATGAGATAAACTTCCTTTTTTTTTGTCTTTGTTTTTTTCGTTGTTTTATTTTCACGTTAAACAGGAAATTAAAGACCCAGGCAACGTTATGTTAAAAGGCTGAAGATTATGGCATGCCTAAAATGATGAAGGGCGAAATCATTTTTAAAAATAAAATACCATTTCAAAATGTTATCCCTTTAACTGTTTACAAGGGCATCACCAACTCTCTTAGAACGAACATAATTGTATCTTGCACTATTATTCCAAAATTCCTGCCCACTTTGTGATCTATATGGGTTTTCAACCTTTCCTCTTTAGCCGTTTCAAAGTTTTCATCACAACTAGAGGAGACCCCACCCATCCAAAACAACTGTAATCCTCCCCCCTCAGTTAAAATGTTCTCTCTGTCTTTTTTTTTTAATTATTATTATTATTTGCATTTTCCTGGAAGTGATTATTGGGACGGCGTGTGGGGATTTTTAGCCATCAGATTTCCTGCAATTCCTACATCGGTCATCATTTCCAAAGTGGCCACCCTACCACTCCCGATCCTATGGTTTTCTAATAATATTTCTTTTGGGTTAGGGTCAGCATTTGGGGTGAGGTTAGGATTACGATGTGGGACAGAGTTGCAGATTGTCTGTAGCACAAAATTGTAACTTCCCCAGCACTGTTTTATAAGTCAATAAAAGCGGGTTGTCGTTTTCAGATTGGTGCACGGGCCAGACTAAGCTCTTGAGATTAGCATGGCCTCTGTGCTAAAATAAGCACCCGGGCACTTCTTCATTACAGTTGCGTGTGTTATTCTGTTTGTCCTATTGTACTGTTTAGGTGTTTTTAGGTATAAAAGATGGGATAGGAAGCTCATTTAATTTTCTGGTTACGGAAAACCTTCTATTTTGCGTTTGTGTGCACGACCTGAATTCAGCTTTACATGAATATTCATTATAAATAATGTGACAAATTTAAATTCTGTCCCAGTTCAAATACTATACTGTATCGTATGTCTGTGCATGGGGTCTTCCTGGTGATTTTTATCGAGTCCTATCTCATGGTAACGTTTTGTTCTTGTCAAGCCAAATAGAATTTTATATTTAGAGAAAAAGAACTTTTACGCCATTCAGTGTAGAGGAAATCTTTACAATTTGATTTCTTAAACAAGATTTCTTCTTTTTAATCATTTTTATCATTGGTCAGCACACCAACCATTGATTTTGATCTGTCCTTATAACATAATTGCAGAAGAATCAATTTACGAGGAGTATGCTATTTGCGTGATATGTTCGTGTGTATCCCAGCACTGATACATTCTTAAACTTACTGATGCCTGGAAATTAAGATACACTTGTATTCAAACATTTATTTTTATTCTTTTTTAAACTCTTTGAGACTGTTTTCAGATATTATCCCATAAGCAGGATGGCGAGACAAACCATTCCTTCTCTACGTCCGCAAACTTCGCATGTTTAAGTTGCTGAATCTTTGTGGAAACTACGTGGTTTAAAGTTTGTGTTGTATGACGAAGGTATGAAGTGGGAACTAATTAAAAAGTTTGTTGCATTATTGAAATCGTCGATACACGTTCAGAGCGATGAATGGAATTTGGGGAAATGATTGTGTCGGTATCCTATGTTTTGGAATTTGGGGAAATGATTCATATAATGCTGTGTTTCGGACATCATGTCTACACTCCTGGAAGAGCTAAAATTAGAGTCTGGGGGTCAGCTGAAATAAACACTGGCAGTTGTTCTGTGTAACTTTTACTTTTTTAATTATTGTTTGCATAGTCTTGAGCGTTTTTTTAATTGGCAAGTTTATTTTAGACTTCCATGAATTCCTTTGTTGATTTCCACAATTTTTATATTGTTGTACATTCAGTGTAAAATATTTTTGCTTCAAGGGCCTCATTCCATAAATGCAATCTAGTAGAGTCATTTGCTTCACATGTTTCAGCAATTTACTGATAGTATTTTAGTAAGAGTAACTCTTCCGTGCCTTGCTTCATTAGCTGTTGTTCGTATTGCTTCCCTTTACTAGAGACGCCACGTTACCGACAAGTGTTCTGCTTGTCCACACCAAAATAAATTACTTGCGTATAATTGTATGTGAATATGTGATGGAAATCCAATGGCATCTATGACATATTGTACATTTCTGTCTGCATTACAGCAATCTGCAAAGCAGAGATAATCACAATGATACTGTTGTTTACACAAGCTAAATTTTTTGGTTTATAAAAGCTAAAATTTCTTTAAAGCGTTTTAGAAATATAAAAACTATGCCAACAGACAGACAGACAGACAAGCAGGCTTGTAGATTGATAGATAGATAGACAGACAGAGAGGCATGCAGTCAATCAGACAGACAGAGAGACAGATAGATAGACATACAGACAAGCAAGACAGACAGATAGATAGATAGAGAGATAGATAGATAGAAAGATAGATAGAAGGATGATGCATGAAAGATGGAATAAAGAGGGGAAGATGGTAAGTTTCAGAAAAGAAAGAATTGGAGGGATGAAGAAATAAGCACTGACAGAATGAGGGTGATGAAAAGGAAGGATTGGGAGGTGGGAGGGAGAGAAAATGAAAAATTGAACAAGTTTGACTCGACAGCCTCTGGACGCTTTATAAGTATCAGCTTTCATGTAGCACTCAACTAAACAGGTTTCTCAAGCTTGAATAACATTACCAAATGATTGACTCATTGATCGGTGTTCAAAAGTTATTTTATACCGACTGTGCTCGTTATGAGAACAATATTTCATAATGATGAGGGTGATGATGACACATCCTCTCAAATTATTTTTTAAATGATGACGATGATGAATGTGAAAGCAAGGTTGTTTTTTGTTGTTGTTGTTGTTGTTCGTGGGTCACCATTATTTTTATTAAAGTGATTGCTGCAGAATTATAATCACAACCCGATTATGGCAAAATTTTTCATGTACCAAGACCAGCTTCATAATCTAGATCTAGGTCACATCAACAACCACATCGGATTCCAAGCAAAGACTAATAGATGTTTTTGTTACACCGTAATTTCTTTCAGAATACACACATGTGATAAAGTTGACTTTCGGCCAGCAATGTGTAAAGAGTGGCATAGAACGCAATTTCCGGTCACACTTTTTGATTCATGTCGGAACACTTTCTTCTATTCAACTCAGTTGTGGCTCAAAATTATCGAAAGTATTTACATTATATCCAACTTCCGGACCAATTTAAGAATGCCCATGCACACCTTTACGTCTTTCTGTGCATATTATGATAATTATTTTATATAATTTAAGGCTCAGTGGTTAAAAAGCCTTTCATGATTCCATTTCACTGGCGACATTACTTCCTCAATAACATGATATTCAGTCATTTCATTTGATTAAGGCAGTACAAACAAAGATACTATAGATGCAATAAGATGAGACACCCAATTCTGTGCGCCTCTGAAAAAATCGTACACACAGTTTGCGGCGGGGCCTTTGACGCATTGCTTGAAAAGAATGCTTGACATAATGATAAATTAATGATACTGATTTGTGACAGTGCTACTGCGACTTTGAAAATATAGCCAGATACAGCGATTGAAGTTATAATTACAAAATACGTGACTTCAATCAAAGCCTACAGCGATAGCTGGACAGTGAACAAAATTCAATATTTTCCATATAAATTGGCTTTGTAAAAAAACGGCGTTTTTCATAATTTCCACTCATTCGGTGGCGGTGTGAAATAATTATGTGCAGGCTAAACGCACTAGCTGTCTCGTCTTATTGTATCTAGTATCTTTGGTATAAATGAATAAGCATGGCTCCCCTTTCAGTGGTGGGAAATTCAGATCAAAGCGATATGATAAAGAACTTAATACTTTTTTTAAAATATGGTTCATTGTTCTATTTGCTGCAGTGGAAAGGACAGATTTGGATTTTGTTTCTATAAAACTTTTTAAAATATTTTTTGGACGAATGAAGCTGTCCTAAATATGTCGCCATTGAGCTACATATAGATCGGTGATTTGTGATGGAGAATCGGATTCTCAGAAAGTTGCAAAGATAATCCACAGCCTCACAATATTTTCTTTTTTGTCCAGTTATTTTTCTAAACAACTAACCCACAAACTGGCTCCGTAAAAATATGGCTTATTCTGTTACTTTTCATCTCCGAAAGTTTCATGACTGTACACTCAGCCGTTTTCTGTTGTTGCTGTTGTTGTTATTGCTGTTGTTGTTGTTGTTTAGTTGTTGTTGTTGTTGTTGTTTTCAAAAATTGAAAACTTAAAAGTTCGAAGTTACCAAATTGTAATGGTATGAGCGCATATGCAACCTAAAAGACATATAAAGGGTAGAGTCACTTGTGAAGTCCTAGAAGTCTCGTACAGCTTCAACAACCCATCATCAGTCACACACACTTTTGATTACTCTAAATTTTTATTGCCGTTGATATTCTTACTCGTCATCATATACATCATCAGAATAAACGCTTACGTGTCCAGTGCGACTGTGTATATTTTCCTCACTTTCCTCTTCAAACACTATGTCATCATCTCCCTCTGAGTCATCGTCATTATTATCATCCATGTCCTCAGCATCGTCATTCCCAACCTTGAAGTTTTCTTGTTCTTCGTTATCTTCAACGTTACTGTGATGTTCTGAGTCTTCCTCCTGGACGGCATCTAATTGCTCTTCATCTCCGCTAGTCTTTTTGCTTTCGTCCTGAATCTCTCCATTATTGCCTTCACACTGTTCATTGTAATTGGTATGATGACACTCAGCACCGTAATTATTACTATCATCTCCAATGCGATCTTCAGAGCTTTCTTCTTCCTCTGAGATTCGATCATGCGACTTCATCTCTTTGTTTTCAACTTCCTCGGTGTCCTTAGACTCCGATTCTATCCCTTCTTTTGTCAGAGTATTTCTATCTTCCAGATGTTCTTCCTTGTGGTTTTCATTGTCCCCAGATTCCGGTTCTTCTCCAGTAGTGACAAAGAATGTGGGTGTTTCTGGATCGGTATCTGAAGTTTTGGACGGCTCTTTATATAGTTCTCCTTCTAATTGGGTGTTCGTGAGAGACTGAATTTCGCCGTGACTAACAACGTATTCCGCTCCTCCGGACTTGATTTTTTTCGCGTCGTTTTGTAGTATAGAAACGTTTTCTTTAATTTCCTGTTCATGTCCATTTTCTTCCTCCTCTTCCTCCACAACTTTAGCACTCAGTGCACCTTCGGTACTCACTCGCATCAAACGAGGGGTGCTCGGGGGTCTGCCTTCAGAAGGCCATGACCCTGAGGCAGACGGAGAATCCCCACCCTGCTCTGCCCGACCCAAGTGACTGCCGGATCGCCCGTCATCACTTTTCTCCAACAGAGACATTTTTTCGAATTCTAGCACTTCTTCACTCATATTGGACGTCGAGGACATTGCAGACATTGCTCTGACCTGTTTTTCTAAAGCACTAATTTTCTGGGAGTCAGCAAATTCAATCACATCAGGTAATCGTTCCGGTAAATAGTATTCATCCGTTGAACCGGCAAAGAACGACGGATTAGGGATTTGTTTACGTTTCTCCAACAATGGTGGCTCAAAGTATGTTTTATACTTCGGTTCTTCAATAATTTTCACCTTCCTTGGACTCACGAAAGCAGGCATAAAGTCCTCTGATAATCTTAAACCAATTTTGGAAAGATTGGATTTACCAGAACTAGCAGTGGAAATAGTCGATACAGCCGATTTTAATCTTGACAAGCCTGTGGTAGGTTTATTCATATACGTTTTCCTCTCAACCTCCCCGCTGAGTATTTTAGATTGCATTGTTCGGAGATTCGTGAAAAATAAAGGTGTGCTTGGTTCTCCTTTTAGCTTTAGTGTTAGCTTAGCCAGGAGATATACTGGATTTGTTGAAAACAGATTTGTCTTTGTCGAGGATTTGTCTTTTTCGTCAGTTTTTGGCTTCGTTGTCGAATCTGACTCCGACGTTATAGACGTTCTTGTTGCTCCATCGTCGTCGACTGTGGGGTCTTCACTCTCCGTGCAACTGATATGCCTTTCACTTTGGCAGCTGAGTTTTGTTGACAAGAACTTGTCTCCAGCAATCTCACCCCTCGCGATCTTTTCGTGTATCTCCGCCTCTGTCATATAAGGATAGAATCTTTTCACGATCTGTGTCATGCTAATGTTCCGTTGTGACAGACGAGTGCGCGGACACCCATGGTCGGCTTTTTCCCGATTCAGAAGTCGACTCTCCTGACGACGGCAGGAGCGGCACATGCTTGCTCCCATGATCTCACAGCACTGTCGCGCCACTGACTGGCTCCTTTCCCCCAGGAGCAGGTCCTCGACGGGTGTGGTCGTGTGTCTGTTGTGATCCTGGTCGGAGGACGGGATGAAGGTACGGTCTGAGGGCAAGGGAAGCAGCGCTGGAATGTGGTCCATCTGAAATTAAATACAATAAATTTATTATGATTGATTCTTTCACTAAATAAGTTTTAAAACAGTAATTTTTTTACAATAATACCGTGGCTGTAAAAATCTCGTTACAAAGAATATATTGTACAGATTTAAAGACATAGATTGATTCATTGCATTGCAAAGGAGAAAAAACAGCTATGTGATTTTGTTCATAAAATATCAAATTGCTTCATATTAAGAAATCGAAATATTCGAGATCTTTCTTCTAATACTGAACACCACTGGAAGTTATTGTTTTAATACAGTTCATTAAAATATAGGTTTGGATAAGCGGGGCTGATATTTGAGAAATCTATGTATATCCTTGATGAGGCCGATATCGTTTATACCCTGATAATTAATGCATAATAATATTTACCCTGGTAATTAATAAATATCACACTCAGCTGTAAGATCTATCAGATATATTCCTTCCATGCTACAGGGTTAAATGTTACATCTGTATCCTAAGCTTACACACCCACTTTTTTCCTACAATAAATCTTTATTCTGGCAACAATTTAACAGGGAGACACCCATAGTATGGTCATAAGTTTATGTAGTCTCCGATTTGCTTTTAAGTCAGAATTATCAACCTAATCGTGGAACCTATCCATACAGGGCTGAGTGATGGCGAACGTTAAATAAATCGCGACCTTGGTCCTTGTTTGTTCTAACGCCATGTTTTGCACAACTGGGAAATTCTACTTTAAACGTTTGCAGCCTTAGTATTATGATAAGGAGTTAGAATAAATCGGAACTGTGACACAGCTTGATAAGAGCCATAATGAATTTCAAATAAGTGTCAAAGTGTGCATTTGTGATACCTCTTCTATGTACCTTAAGATCTCCAGTTTGGCAGAAAATTGAGCTAGATCAAACAAGAAGTAAGGATGCAAAAATTACCATGGAAGGCATCACCATACACAGTCTCCATTACGGCATAATTCTTTGGTACACGATAGAAACAACAAGAAAAAAGTCTAATCCACTGTAGATTCTTCCATTACCTGGTTATTTCTAAAGTTATCCTTGATAGACAATGGCATTGGTGACGTCATGGCTTGCAGTCCAGCCCCTACAACTGACTGTGGCCGTGAATCTAAGTTCATGGCCTCGCGTCGAACTGTCTTCTGGGCCTCTTCCAGTATATGTCGTCGGTTTTCCAGTGACGACACCTCCCGCGCACGCTCAGCAATACTAATGACGTCATCGACGCTGATCCTCGTTGAAGGCGTCGAGCGACGTGAACGTCTGTGGGGTGTCGAAGGCCCGGATACTGTCATTAGGTCTTGATTCCTACTAAAACAGTGATCTGTTGGCTGTCTCCGATGTCGTGCCTAAGAGAAAATACCAAGGGAGGGTGTTAAAACTTTGAGAGACTGCTCTGTCTGTCTGTCTGTTTGTCTGTCTGTCTGTCTGTCTGTCTGTTTTATGTTCAGCGTGAAATTATTACATATGTCGTCATTTTGCGTAATCAGATTAATAATATTGTGTACTGGATTAGATAAATGAACATTGTAACCAGTACGTACTTACAAAACTTTATCATTGACAATTGGTTCGACCATGAGCGGCTGAAATATCTCTATAAAATCCCATCCCAGTTCACTAATAATTTAACAGTTCTACTTATTTCTCGTGGTAAAATTAAGAATTCTTACTCCTAAATTTCGTGAATTTTGTCTCTGGCGCCAAATTTTTATAACCATTTCCTTGATAAGACAAAATATAGCAACATCGTTCTCCAAGTCTTTAGAACTTACTCTCGGAGAATGTCAAAATTTCACTATTATTGTCTCATCTAAATAATGCCCTTTCACTGCCTATTGTCTCAAGGACGGGGTACATACACATTGATTACAGTTTTAAAATAATATTGCCAGGAATTAAAAATGATGAATAATATTACTTGATTTACTCGTCTTTTGGCCAGCAGCACCATTGTTCCAACCCAAATCAGTTTAATCCACTTTGTAATAAGACCTCTTGTAGATTTTCTGGCACAACTGTCAATCTTTGAAAGTGCAGTCAAGTGGTTTATATTCGACTTGTGGTACGACCACACAAGGCGGTAGGGTAACTAACTGGTATTGTACTTTTCACTCACTGGAGAGAAATAATCACTGTTCTCTGTCTCACAACAAAGCCTATTTCCCTACAATACACATCATTCTGTACAAAACTGTTCTAAAACATTCCTGACGTTGGCAGAACAGCCTCTCTCCCCTGTCGTCATAAACCAAATCCCACTTTGTCAAGAAACCACGACACACTTGGATACAGGAGAATCAACGGAAACATTCACAGTTCAGATATGCGTTTAGTTTGGTATGTTTCACATTTTTTCCAGGAAAAACACAAGATCACGAATAGAAATCTCCGTGCATTTATTCGTCATGTCGTCTTAAACGTCATTAGGCTTCACATTGTAAAATGCTTAGGGACTAGACGTACCCGAAATCTGGCTTTTCGACACCCTGGTTCTTGTTTGTTCCAACTTCACTTTTTTGCACAACTGAGAAATTCGACGTTAAACGTTAGCTAAAGAGGCTTCTTTAATGTTATAATAAGGAATTAGGATAAATCGGAACAGCTTGATAAGTGCCACAACGCATTTTAAAAAAATTGTCAAAGTGTTCATTTGTTATACTTTTTCTATAGAGTAAAAAACTTTCAGTTTTTCAGTAAGTGGAGACAGAACAAGAACTAAGGTCGTGTTTTAGTATTTTGGAATTCGTGAGTTTTGCTAACAGCGAGGACGAAATTAACAACAAATGGCACTAAGGGTGTGAGTTTCTGTCCACAGAGCCGGAATGTGGCTCGACAGAGTCGGTAAATAAGTCAGATCTAGCATATAATAAGAATCGATTTCCTTTAAATCAACTCACAGAGCGGTGTATTAATGCCGTATTCACTGGAAATGACATGGATCCAAACAACAAGTCGCGAAAGAGTGAGGTATCGGTATGTTTAATCTTGGATCGAAAGAACAACCATGGAAAGAGAAAAAACTGAAGCATCCGTTCTCAACGTCTTGGAAATCCTTTATATAGACACCATTCATTCTCTTACGGAACCCTCAGCTGAGGGGCTGTGTGATTTCAATCGATTGACTCCGTGATTCTGTAAATCCTGTGAAACTTAGGTCCAACAACTTTGATTAAAATATAGGCCCGTGACTGTTTCATTGTCAAGTTTACTGTGGAATTTCATTCCTATACAGCAGCCGATGTGTAGATAACCGAAATCGGAAAGCTAATAAAACGAGACACCAATTTAACACCGAGTAAACTTGCTCAGGTGTAATCTCACTCACCGCTGGCAACCTATCGCAAAGAAATGTGGCTTCACTTATCTCTACGCTAAAATTAACCGATAAACTATCACTCTAAACACAAACTAAAATTAACCGATAAACTATCACTCTGAATATAAATAAATAAAGCATGATTGGCCCTCAGCCTGAGTAACTTCTTCCACAAGTTACCAAACAACTCGAAATCTTTGAAATTTTGCACTACTTAATAACCAACGGGCGGATGACGTGGGCACCTATGGCCTGTTTCCTGCAGCCAAATGCACAGACCATGTCAACGGTGGTTTGCTTTTAAGGCAACCAGTGACGACAGCAAAGCTGCGACCAGACCATTATTGCGCCAAGGTCTTTGCAAGCAAAAGGATTTTTCAATGATTTGTTCCCCACTTACGACAGGATTTGCGCGATAATTGAAACGGTTGAGGAGACGGCCTTGTTTTGCTGACATGTCCACTTTACGGATGGCCTGAGCGCAATGGCCAGACTAGATCAATATTGTTCCTTACTAAAACGTTTCTAGCCAGAGCTTACCAGCTTAGCACAGACCAGAACAATGTGAAGTATTTGAAGGAAATCATCTGAAAACTGGAATACGTGACATGATAGCATTGGCTAAACACAGTGTGCTTTCGTTCATAAATTCATAGTTAACTAGATACACTTAACTCACTATACTGTATTTAATTTGATGACGAATAGAAGACGTTAAGCATTTTCAAGAATGTTATAACTTTGAAATTATTACAGTATGACGTGCTGTTTATGCCTCACATAAATATATCCTATAATACATGTATTTGAAACTTACAAGTTAAGGCACTTATCTTATTTCGAAATCATTGAGACTTTCTCAATGAACCAATGATTGGTTTAAAATTAAATACATGTACCTGGTGTAAACTTTACAATTACATCTTCCAAAGGTACACATAAGTTTAAATTTGCAATTTTGAGAGTGGTCTCGTTTTGTCATCAGAAATGAAATGCCGAGGTTCGTCATCGTTGTGAACGTGCCCAAGCTCGTATTTTGAGAGAGTTTTTGTGTGTGTCGGTAGTCGAAGGCATGAGATGCATACAATCTTCTTGCACCCACATGACAGATCGCGACCTTAGTTCTTGTTTGTTCGATCTCCATTTTCTGAACAAGTGGAGATCTTCTAGCATGTGGAAGAGGTATATTAATACACACTTTGACACTTGTTTAAAGTACACTGTGGCACTTATCAGGCTGTTTCACGGTTCCGATTTATTTTAACTTCTTATCGTAATATTAAAGCCGCAAATGTTTAACGTCGAATTTCTCAGTTGTGCAAAAAGTGGAGTTGGAACAAACCAGAACTAAGGTTGCGATATACTTACATGAGCCGGGGCACTTTTGGTGACGTAAAGACTTCGGCGCCATAATTTGGCTTCTTGTCCACGTGATGGCGCTCTGGGAGTTGTGACGTAGAGACCCAGGCTTGGTGACGTCAGAGTTATGTGCATGACTATGTTACATACTTTCACACAATTCTCAACTAGAAATGTTGGTAATACTCCCTATGTTCGAAATTCTTGATGAAGATGTTGTATCCTGTAATGAAATTAAATTTTTTAAAAAGGAATTATATGTTGTGTCATAAATAAGAACTTACTACTTTAATCGTGTTTCGTTACAAATACTTGGAGTTGGCAGAATCCACCCCCAAAATCCTTATGCCTACATTACACTGAATCAAGTCTGTTTTGCCTCAGTTTTGTGGACTACGGAGTTAAACGGGACCGCGTGCACTAGTGAGACTGAAACAAGCCTGTCTTGCTAGTTGAATCAAAGGTAGTTCAAGTCTGAGTCAAAACCGAGGCTAAACAGGTTTGATTCAGTGGGCTTCTAGGCTTAGACCCTGAAGTTTTCTATGACGTGCAACAGTCATAACGCAGCGATGATAATACGCAATTAAGTCATCCATTCTTGCCTTAATAAATAAATTACTTCTGTATTGGGACAGACAAGGTTTATTCACTTGTTTGGCCTAAGCGAGCACATGAGACTTTGTTGTGTTGCTGTCGCGTCGCCGTCGCGTCACATTTTATTTTTTAATGTAGGCGACTGTATGGAGAGGAGCACACATGTGAGATACGAGCTCATTATAGAGTCAGTGGGAACACGACACTAAGATACGACTACAGCATGTGCTTGAGTTTGATTAACGGTTTGGGGGACGTACGTCAACATGGTAACGGTCACACTGTGCTGGGAAAAAGGGAAGATGAAAGACAGAATATAAAAGATCGACAACACAGGAGGAGACCCTACCAGAGGCGCCCATTAACCACCCTCACCAACCAGTCGAGTGTGTGTGCCTGGGCTTAGTGTCACCTTCTCAAATAGAAGATACACACGTCCACTATAGCAAGTTGAGGATTTGCAGTGAAGAATTCTTACCCTCCCCACTAATTCTTTTCCCCACACAAAACGGTTCTTATATAGTAAACCGTAGATCGGAAATTACCCCCTGTGAAACACTGCTTTGTGAAAATGTATCATCAATTAAAAATAAGGAATATTTGATAATGTTGTCATACACAGGGCAATGATTTATGATCAAACAAAGAAACACTTTTCCTTTTCTTGTATGCCCTCTTGTATGCATTCGGTTTTCAAAAAAACTACAATGTAGTTGTTCCCCGTCAAGAACAAGTTAAGACGGATCGTCCGATTTTTCTTTCTTTCTTTCATCATTATCAGCTTAAACCACGACAAGGAGGTGACTTCGGCTGAAGCCCAGGTCAAAATTTTAACACGGTGTCAGGATCAGTAATATTACATTTAAGCCTCAGGTGTGTCATTTTGCCAAAACTTAAGAGGAGGCTTAGTGCCTTTTTGTATGCATTTCGAAGGCTGCGTGACAAGATCCCTTCACACAATAAGTGCAAGAGACCACGTTTCGTGCCAAATTGAGCTACTCCTTGTCCGCAGAGAGAATTTTTCGTAGGATATAACAGAGGTGGCCAAACTTGCGTAACGTAAGAGCCACATGCAATAAATTTCAAATGTTCGAGAGCCACAAGATGTAAACAAAATGCACACACACGTTTTTATTCTCACATACACATTTTGTTACCAAAAAAATGATATAAATATTGAGAAATACATGTATGCAACAATAGTTTACTCGTGTGTGCGGTTTTGTAAACTGCTAATTTGTGTTGGTATCAGTAATCACAAAGTACACATATTTCCTAATTGTCTTCAAAATCTTGACTGATGATTGTTTTAACTACACTGAAAGCGTTAAATACGGTAATGAACTATGGGAACATCTGAGAAAATATAACATTTATATTAACTGTGATGAAAGAAGAGCTCACCCAATATAATTATTTCCAGGAGCCGCACATTGATGATCAAAGAGCCGAGCCGCATAATAATTATTATGGTTCTCGAGCCCCGGATTGGCCGCCCCTGAGATATAATATACACATCTGCATACTTGCATAATGGCGTTCCTCTGAACGCCAAACTACAGCTCCCTTCCTGCACAAAGTTATCCGCGTCACAAAGTTTTTTCCCCTAAATTTCACATTAAAAGAAGAATCACACGAGGGCGGCAGTTGTCTCGTTGCATCGAATGTCGAGTAGATCTGTAAATAGAATGTTTTGTCAAGTTCAATGAGGGATCTTCACATTTCACACCGCATTCAATGAATATAAAAGAAGTGGAAACTGCAGTTAGGCAGTGCACGGAGATCAATACTGGAGGGAGGTTCCTGAAATAAAAACAAATAATATGAGCACACAGCGGCATACAACGTCACAATCAAACCAAAAATCTTTCGCCCTGATAAAGGTTCTAATTTAGTGAGTGAAACTGGAAAAACAAAGATCTTTGTATCGCTTTGTCAATGCCAAAACTAGTTTGCTTTTGTTCTTAATTTAAAGCAATGGCGACTGTGCTATAGGCGGAATGTGTGGGTCTTCATTTTTTGTATGTTTGTTTGTATGAGGGGCATATTTCCAGTCAACTGTGCTTTATGATAAGCCAAAGGCAAAATAAAAGTATATATATGATACATCCCGAGACACAGAATACCGAGACCAACCATTCCTTCTCCCACTATTTTATATATATCCACAAATTGCGCGAGTATAAATACGATGAGTACTACTCTTTTCCGTTCAGTTATGAAGGGCTGTAGCGCGAATCGTTGCATTGTTGTCATCGACGATACGCGTGCAAGTCGACGGGCGGAATATGACAAATTGATTCATAACGGTATCCTGTATCCCGGATATTATCAGTGAAAGCACATTTTAACAGAGCTTTGTTATGATGAGTGGTATTGAACATTTCAGAGCCGTACCATTGTTGAAAAACTCGTTTTGCTCTCTCTCTCTCTGCGCCTCTCTCTCTCTCTCTCTCTCTCTCTCTCTCTCTCTCTCTCTCTCTCTCTCTCTTTCTGTGTGTGTGTGTGTGTGTGTGTGTGTGTGTGTGTGTGTGTGTGTGTGTGTGTGTGTGTGTGTGTGTGTGTGTGTGTGTGTGTGTGTGTGTGTGTGTGTGTGTGTGTGTGTGTGATACTGACCTTAGACCTTTAATTATCCATTTCCTTTTTTTAAATTCTTTTTAATTAAAAAAAAAAACGCATTACGTTACATGCAAAACGAATGAGGTGCAATATGAATCTTGTGTGAAGATCTCTTTAAAATGCATTAGCTTATGCAGACAGTGATCGGTTCACCTGCCTCGGTGTCTGTACAGATAATTTATGACAAAATTAGTTTTCGACGTACGCCTCGTCTCTGTCGAGATCTCACGTTTCATTTTCTTATCATTTACTTATCAACCGATCTGACCCCTAAGTAAACTCGAGACACTGTCAGTAAAGTCGGGTGTTATCGTATTGGGCAATATAGCGTAATGTTTATATTGAGAGGCGTGTACATATTTATATTATTATTGTCAGGCTGAGATTATAAGGGTAATGTGTGCGTTCTTTCATTATAGCAAGGGAGAACTGCGGCGATTCTATTTTGACTTCTCTCATGTTTTTATATAGGCGAGAATTTTTTGTATTGTATTTTATTTTTATTTGTTTATGTTATCGTATTATTATTAGTAGTAGTATGATGATGAAGATGATGATCATGATGATTGATGAAAATTTTAAATCCTCAGAGTAAAAAGAACTATTATAATGTTTGAATATAACAGGAAGGCTTTGTGGTTGTGTTTCAATGTATAGAACATTTTAACAGCCAATTTGAATGTATTTCACTTCTTGCAACAAGATTAGCATTTGAGTGTCCCCCAATTTCAAAACAGCTCGGCGGTGCGTCAGAGCAATGAAGTCACATGCCTTGCTGGAGCCAAGAAAGAGAAAAGGAAAGAAATATATGTATAAAGATAAGATAAGATAAGATAAGATAAGATAAGATAAATTTTATTCGTCCTTGTACAAGGAAATTTGTTTTGATCATTGAATACATAACAATACAGTTACAGAAGCAGAAAGTATGATACATAGCGCGCACACACACATATATACACACACACTGATAAATTAACTAAATTAACAAAATTAACAGTGCACACAATATGCTTCCCTAACTAAAACACATTGACCTGACACGCAGGACATAATTCAACTGTGCACAGATTACGATCAAGATGACGACATTATTGTAACATCCTAGTTGATGATGGAATAAACGATTTAAAGTAGCGCTCAGTTTTAGTTTTCTTTGACAACAGCTTTAAACTTCTTACAGATCTTATATATTCCTTGTTCAGGGGATGTTGGGGGTCATTTATAATAATATTAGCTTTTTTAATACAAGCACCAGTGTACAGCTCATCAAAATATGGCAGATCACAGATACAAATTTTGGATGCTTTTTTAATTAAATTATTGATCTTATTTTTATCTTTTTGTAAGATGTTTCCTCCCCAACAGACAACTCCATACATCAAAACGCTCTGAATAGCCATGGTGTAAAATATTTTCAGAATGCTTTTGCTAACTTTTAAAAAGCGGAGCTTTCTGAGGAAATACATGCGCTGGTTGGCTTTCTTGTATACATATGTTACATGCGCATGCCAGTTAAGCAATGAATCAATAGTAATGCCAAGATATTTGGCCTCTGTGACAATTTCAACCTCTTCATTGTTGATAGTAAGAGGGCAAAAGAGCAAAATAATTATGGTAAAGACGATTTAGTTTCAAAGAACAAAATACAACATACTGATCTGAAATTGATAAACTGCAGTAAGATTGGTAGGGTCAAGCTCAAGAAAGAAAGGAAGGGGGGAGGGGGAGGGGAAGAAAGAAAGAAAGAATGAAAGAAAGAAAGAGAGGAGGCATAAACAGATTAACTGAATCTTCGGTGACTTTATCTTATTGATCTTGGCTCTCGCTGGGTGAGCCACAGCTTAACATGATTCAGTCGATAACCCAAGTGACTCAGGTTCTCTTTAACCTCTTTGGCTCCAGGAACGTGCTAGTTTCGGTTTTACCAGGATTAAGGTTGAATGAGAAGTCGACGTGTTTCACAAGTTATTTCAAAGAGGCGAGAGGTGTATGACAGCCAAAGACGAGAGGCGATGTGGAGTGACTAAAAGTAATATGTGTAGCCGCACGACAAAATGAGGCACATTTCGGCACTACCCGATTCGAGAAAATCGTTAAAAGGCATCGTAGGGTCAATATTAACGATTTTGCATTTTCAGTATTTTTGAAAAATTTAACCTCTTGACTACATGTATTCCTTTTTCAAATGATAATCCTGTCTGAGAAGAGTACATGCCCCAAAACTGACTTTGAATCGAGTCATCATCAATAATGTTGGCTAAACCCCCGAAACTTTAAAAGTTTTTCATAGCACTGTGGTTGTGTTACTTCCTGTCTTTGAGGGGCATTATCGTCTCTTCTAATTAAATTACTGCAAACACTTTTTTGTTTTCCAATTCAAAGGACTTTGAATAACCTATTTGGTGATACCAATATCTCCATATCATCAAAAATGCACGGAGTGCCTCATTTTGTCGGGAGCCTACACATATTAAAATTCATTGTAACTTTAAGGACATTTGAAAGCCATGTCCTTCTAGTCTAGACTCCAATAATCTAGTCGCGACTTATATTTTCTTTTGCTTTTTTAATTGTTTTTTTTTTAATTTACTCTTTCTGTACATACACAATGCCGGATTAATGCATGGGTTTTATGGGCAGCAGCCCAGGCGTCTCCGTCAGCTGAGAACTTCCAGAGATTAAGTGAAATTATAAATATCAAAACCTAATTTTAATTTTTATGGCAGGCCGTTCTCCTTAAAACCAATAGTATTATTTTTATGAAAATGTTGGTAGGTATAATATGTGATAATTTACATGACATTATAGTGTAGAAGTTAAAATAAACTGATTCCAAGCATCTGAAATTCGTGTTTTCGTTAATTATTACTAGGGGCCTCACATTATCCGTAGCCCGGGGGCCTACAAAGCCGTAAGCCGGGCCTGGTTGTATGACAATACATTTGCCTCTGGTCTTACTTTTTTTTTTTTGTTTAGTCATTTCAATGTCTATCTGTTGCCATGAAAAATAAGACGTTTTTTTTTGTTTTGTCTCTATGTCATTCTTCTTGTCAACATGGAAGGAAAAAAATGCCATGAATTTTTTAATATCCTCCTTCCTCTCTTTTCCCAGCTCCACGTCCCCCTCGCTCCCCTCAGCAATCTTCCATTCTCTATTGTATTCTTGAACCTAATGAGGAAAGGTGCCATATATTTTTTATTGTTTTTATTGTACTTAGCTTTGCCCCCGTTGAGGTTTTGAGGGCCATACACAGCAATTGTGCTGAATACAATATTTTACAAAGGGCTACTGGTACCTGACCCCCCCCCCCCTTCTCTCCCTCTCTCTAATTCTAGAACTTGACTCTGAAGGGGTCTTTGGCAAATTGTGGTACGGAAGCTTGAGAGATTACAAAGGCACAAGTGTAAAGACATTCATACATGCTACAATATAATATCAACCCCTTCTTTGTACGGCTGTACTGAATTGAGCCGTGTCTTTTCCTAGTTCATAAAGCTTAGCATGGTGAATTTGTTTCCTTTGATAAAACAGTTCTGTTATACTTAAGGACAGTGAATATTCCAGCCTATAAAGACATATCGCCTCACGGGCTCACAAAACCAAGCATTTGTGATTTCTAGATTCAACTGGAAAGGCCAAAAACATCGTGTGCTTTTAAACTTTCAGAACGCAATTTTGACACATTTGATAATAAGAACTTCTTGTTGTAAAATGTTGATTAGCAGCAACAGCAACGATAATTACGATATGCTCACCAAGCATTAATGGCGGATATGGGCGTAATTGACTGAGCCCAGTGACGGTATCTGCCCTTTTATTTATGCATTTATTTATTTCATTATTTACTTATTAATTCATTTATTTATATGTTTACTTATTTAGTTTTCAATCTATTTATTTATTTATTAGTTCCTATGCGGTTATACCCTCGGGGAAAAGAACTAAATAAAGTCCTTGTTGCTTTTTTCAGAAATAAAAAACGTTCTATGATGTCTGCCGAAGGGTCTGTTATTTCTTTTCATCTAAAAAGAAAAAACTTAGCTGGAATTCACCTTAGACAACCAATGATAACCCCAACATTTTGATCACTTACCTGGCATACAGTAGAATGGTTTTCCCATTAGGCATTCCACGATCATTCATATGCATTCGAGTGTCTTCATTCTGTCCCACTGTGATTAACATCCAAATGTCATTGACGTTTCCAATCGCCAGTCGCCCTTGGTTCTTTGGTGTGTCCTTAGTAATCCTGGCCTACAAGTGTTTATTAGAGCATGGGGCTGTTTCTATTCAGCCCCGATCCTAATCTCTATGACACACAGACTGGTAATCTGTTCAAGGGGCCGAACTATAGACTGCCCAGTTAATCTTCTTTTAAGACATGCTCTTTAGTTTTTATTTTTAGCCTTGAATACAATCAACAATGGTGGTTGGAGCCTCTGTGGAAGTTATTTAGTGTAACCAGGCAAGGCTAGAATGGGAAAGGCAACTGTTGACTTTGTTCGGCAGCTCCACATCACATTTACGAGTCAATTTTAATTCCTCTATAGTTTATGTCACATACATTGTCAGGTATTGTGCCTTTTTGTTGTTGTTGTTGTTGTTGATGTTGTTGTTATTGTTTTATTAACTCTCCACTGCCCAGCGTACCATAACCAGTACAATTCACCCACTGTCCAATCTTCCACATATAGGACAATGTCTCCTTTATGAATTACTCATTTTACTTGATAACGTGGTCTTTCTTTCTTTCTTTCTTTCACTTTACATTCATTTTAAATAAATCATGTAGATTTCGAGTATTTTGTTTCTGGGCCTTAGAGGGTTAAGTAATTCACTGTATACAATCAAATCAACTATTACTATTTTTTTTATTTAAATTCCAATCAGCGATCAGATCATTAGTTATCTTTTTTTTTTTTTCAAATGCAGTACATGCACATGCAGCAGGGGCGAAGCGTGGTCCTCTGCAGAGGGTAATCAGAATTTAAGCTAGTAAGATCCTCATAATAGGACGTATCGCTACATCATATTTATATAATTATAATTATAAATGCAGCGATTAAAACAATGAAACGGTTGCCAGGCACTGCAAAAATCTGAAGGGCGGACTATTCTTGTCAACAGGACAGGAATGCAGTAATTTACAAGCCAAACTAATCTGAAAAACTATTCATTCATACTAACAGAATTATAAACGCATATTTTTCACCCATTTTTTAAAATATAATTTGAACAGCACGTTTTCATTGTCATATTCATAGCCAGAGATTTTGTTATTCTACCATCTCATAAAGTTTCTCGGAAAGGACCCATTAACATTAAATGGTAGAAAGTGCTTAAATGGCATCTCTGTGACACAACAATGTGTAGCGATCTCGGAGAAGTGGCTATCTGCCGTTGCGGTTTAGGTTCGAGCGACCTATCAAGTGAATTGATGTTCTTAATACGTTCGACTGATTTTGATCACAGTTATATCTAGTTCTAGACTAATAATTATTATTCTTTGATAGCTCTTGCTGTGCGTAAAGTAAATTATTCTTAGATTACCTTAAACAAACAAAAAACAAAAAGATCCACACAAACTCTTTCACTCTACTCTTTACCTTTCGATTGGGATGAAAACGACCGCATAGTGAAAAACCTGCATAAGTACGTAAAATCGGGTCAAACCTTGATTATAAACCTATTTTTTCCCCCACTATTTTGCTGTCTGCGGCGCCGCTTTGAAGAAAGGAAGTGCTTAGAGAGGGACACATGTCCCCCTCTAAGCAAGTGCTTACAGAGGGACATATATGTGAACAACGTCATCGAAATATGGTGACTTGCTATTTTTACTCAGCCAACCGACGGATATTCTATTTTGGGAAGTTTGTCTGTTTTTGATTTCGATCGTCCGACATGGCGGCGCCCTCAAATAGCCTGTAGGCTATTTTATGTATGACTAGATCGAAAGATCTTCCCAACCCTAAATCTCACCCTACCCCTAACACTAATTGCCATGCCGACTTTGACAGCGCATGGTCATACGCCATCGTGCGTAAAATAGCGAAAGGAATATTTTGCAGAAATACGTAAAACAGCCTACAGGCTATTTGCTGTCATACGTAAAAGAGACATTCCGCACTCTCGAAATAAGTAAAATATCCTATTTGCCGCCATACGTAAAATAGACGCTCCGATGTTCTGTCACCTTGTGATTCTTCTTACACGTATAGGCTAGCACAGGGGTTGGTGCATGTCCCTGGTAGTGGTAGGCTCATTTTCTATCCTGTCATTCTTTTACCTCTGTCTATCATCTGACTTTTCTCAGCACAACGTGGCTGTTATCGTGTCAATGTGCTTGTCTTCAAACTTAAACTTAAACGTATTGGCCACACAAACAGATTAAATTTGGAGCGCATATTATTGCTCTGGCATCTGTGAGATCCAGAACTAGATCTAGATCTTCAAAAATATTTATTTTGTTTCAGAGCCCACACAGTAACTGCATAATACGTTCTAACTATGCCCCTCCATGCTAAAGGAACTGATCTATGCAACTGTCCCTCTTAAATCCTGCGCTGAAAGATATCTTAAATCCTGTGCTAGAGACATTAAAATAATGTGATGTGTCCCTCTGTAGTAAATGTAAGCACACATTTAGAGGGGGGAGCGCATGTGTCCCTCTGTAAGCATACATTTAGAGCGGGATATGTGTCCCCCTGTAGGCACTTGCTTAGAGGGGCTCGTGTCCCTCCGCAAGCACTTGCTTAGATGGGGACATGTGTCCCTCTGTAAGCACTTGCTTAGAGGGGGACAGGTGTGTATGTCCCTCTGTAAGCACTTGCTTAGAGGGGGACATGTGTCCCTCTCTAAGCACTTCCTTGAAGAAAACAGGCTATGCTCAAGCTCGCTTCTGGGTGTAGTCAAGTCTTCTTCGTCTTTGTTAATCACTGATTTTGGACCAGTTCATAAGGTGTAAGTCCCTACAAGGATGCTTTTCGGTGAGGGGTGTTAGACTATAACAACAAACCCAAAATAGCAACGTAGAATAGAATGCTGAACTGACTAAATGGATTTGGAGTTGGGCTCGATCTGGAAAGCACAATAATTCTAGAATTAATATTCGAAGGGTAATCACTGATTATTTGATTATGAGGAAGCCTCGCCCCTGACATGCAGATAATTTGTACCGTCGTAACTTTCGGGCTGAAGATCGTAATGTAGTAATAACATGCATGTAAAAATAACACTCCTTTTTTTAGCTACATTATGTTATACGCGGTCCCTGCTTGGAATGTTACATTTAAGCCACCAAAATTGAGATGTTGATTGCGATGCCGTGCTCCATCGCCATTTGAGTAAAAGTATTTTAAAAATTCGTACAAGCGCGAAGTTCTGTGATGCCAATGAAACCAGTACACTGTCAAAGAGATGATTGAGATACTCTATTTTGTTATAAATATAAATGTGCGTGTTGCAGTAATATGTGTTTCTGACTTATCGCAATGGATCTTTTAAAAAAAACTAAAGTTTTGAAGCCCACAACTTTCGTGACGTCAAATGAAATAAATCAATTACATTTATCCCTTTTCCTCCTTCCAGAATGTACGTTGTATGCTATACGTAGTTTGAGTGGATATAAATATTCATAAGTTCCCTGCATATATTACCTCATTGTGGGTTTGACTGTTACTGTTCTATTGTGTTGTTGTTGTTGTTGTTTGTTTATATTATTTATAAAGGAATTTTGATATCCGGTGAAGAAATGTTCGTTTTAAGTACATGTATATCATATCTTTTATGACTGCAGTAAAGTAATAGACCTTTAATTCATAATTAGTCTTCAATACTAATTTACTATGTTCTAGATAATGCGGCAGGCTATTTATTGAACTGAGAGAGAAATGGATACCGGTACACAGAGGGACAGAGAGAATAGAAGGAGGTAAATAAGCAAAACCACACGGAGCCCGTAGGAGTGGTTGATATTGAAATTGCCAACACAGCACATTCTCTTGCCAACAAGGAGATCGATTACAGTATAAAATAAATCAGATAAATTGGTTGGACTTCAAAACCTCAGAGGAGCCACAATTCCGGAAGCAATCCGATTCAACTGTCGATTCTGTTGCTTCCGTTTCGTAACCACTGCGGGGGGAATAAAGTGACTTTTATGACCGTAGAAAGGTGCATTCTGGGGGAGAGGTGTACATTATTTTCGTTGCGGCTTTGCCGGTTTGAATTATACACGTCCTTATTTATGTGTGAATGAATGGATATTCGATTTCCAGCATTTGGTTTTTACTCCGTTCTTATTTTAGATCTGCTCTGAATTAAGAGACGTATGGTTAATTCAATTACACACGCCCATACGTTTTAAAACCGAAAATGCACTGACATCATCATAATATTATGTGATATAAAAACACACACAGTTATTTAGAATTATGGTTTATTGACCTAATGTTATTTTCTTTTTTTTTTAAACCTCCCCACCCCAATTTTTCCAAAGCTCATTACATACTGAATTAAGATTATTGTAATAATCTATTTAGAGGCAATTATTATTTATACGTCATAACATCGTTATTTGTGGTACTGTTGTTGGTAAAGTATATGTTAAGTATGTTAAGCACTTTTCCACAGCTCCATGCGTTCTTCTGTTTACGATTACACAGCCTCTGCTTGAGGACTTTAAGGGGCAAATACCCTTAATCTAGACAGAAAGAAAGAAAGAAAGAAGTCAGTCAGACAGACAGACAGACAGAAAAAAAAAAAGAAAGAAAGAACAATTTTATACCCACCCATTAAAATGTCTTAAAATGTAATTTGTGATAAAATCTGACTGAAAATCTTTCGAAGCAGTTGCATCTCAAACTCATGATTGATGACCATAACCAATATAGTGTATTTTACTGACGGGGCGGTCAGTCGATCCACATAAACATTCACTTAAACAACTCATAATTCAAAGAAACAACGAAGTTTATAGAAGAGTGTCAGTATAAAGAAGATGTCCGAAAGAAAACATTTTGAGGATCACTGTTCCATGTGGATCAAGTGACTGATAAGATGACAGTGTGGCTGATTATTCAAATAAATATTTGTCGAATATTTAGTTCTTGTTTGTTCCTACTTCACCTTTTGCACAACTGAGAAATTCGACGTCAGGCGTTTGCGGTTTTAGTATTATGATAAGGAGTTAGAATAAATCGGAACTGTGAAACAGTTTGGTAAGTGCCAAAACGCATTTTAAACAAGTGTCCAAAGTGTGCATTTGTTGTATCTCTTCTGCATGTATACTGAAAGATCTCTAGTTTTTTCAGAAAATGGAGATAGAACTCACAAGAGCTAAGGCCGTGATATGTGAAGTAGTGTGAATACCAAGACTTTCCGGCACTGTAATTCAGAACTGTTATCCACTTTTGTTGTCTAGAAATAACCATATTTGAGGATCACTGCATCATGCCCCCCACTAATGAGCAACCCTGCTAGCTAAATCCCCAGTATCGACCTCTTGCAATTATGAAGGGAAGTATCTGCAACATGGGCACCGCTAAAACATAAGACGCGTACCACTTTCTTGTCATTGTCTGGGGGTGACAGGCGATCGATGGCCCTATCGATGCATGCCTTTCTGTTTTTTAACACCTGTCGGAGTGGTAAAGCCAGGGGGCTTCTGGGTTTACGTAAAGACTGGTTAAGTCTTCTTAATGAAGTTCTCTGACATGTTGGCTTAATTGCATGTAAGACGACCGTGGAATTTGCTGTTTCTTACGAACACGGGTTCTACTTGTTTGTCTTCTGAACTCAGTTTAGCAGTGCATTCTTGGGTTTGAGTTTTTGAGTTTGAGTTTGGGTTTTACGGTACGATAACGGCCACTTTGCGGCCCTCACGGTCTATTTTGGGTATACTTTCTTTGTTGATGTTTCGTATTCAGAGATAAATGCATTCATATAATGTTAACACATTGGGTAAAATTCTAAAAATTTGGGGGGTCTAATTTATAAAATATCAAGCAATGTATGAGTGCCGTTCAGACGTTGTTTATTTGTTTTTAATTTACTCCTGGTTCAAGTTTTTGGCATGCGACTGTAAGGCATCTAGGACAGAAGTTGAAACAACAACAGCAGACATTGCCAATAATTTTTCTTGACCATTGGCAAGTTAGTGCTGATGAGGAATTTGTTGATGATCAACGCTGTCACGTATAACCGTGATTGCTTTCTCAAGATAGTGTCGTAACAGAGTCGATGCTTATGCATTTACGTGTGCGTATATTTGATTTATCGCAGTTGTTTTCATGAGGTTAGAAGCGCACTGAGTGGAGTCACTTTTGCCTGGGTCAGTGTGAGATATGGACTAAAGAGTTAAACGACACCTCACATAATCGGACTGCAAAAGTCTGTCTCACCAGTTTATTCAAGAGAAGTTCACATCTTGACTCAGTGTGTGGCTGGCCTGATTGAAGCTGATAATACACATGTAATGCAGTGTTTCTCAATGTTGTTGTTTTTTTGTCTACGCCCCACTTCAATTTAAAAACAAAAACAAAAAACGTACGCCCCCACAGTGATCATAACCCTTTCTTGCGCATCACTATTAAAGTCGTACATCTGTTCAGTTCGATGTTTTAGTCTGAGCTAAACAAGGAAGCCGCCACCACGTCATAACAGTTATCTATGAAATTAAGATGTCTATGAAAAATCCCTAAGCAGAACTTTGAAGTCTCACGCTCCACCAAAATATTGCCACGCCCCATCTTGAGAAACATTGGTGTATGTGTTACTGTTAGTGGCAGATACTCACGAACGCAATAATAAGACGAAATAAAACAAAAAGATAACAATAAGTTACGAAGGGGAAAAAATATAGATCTAGGTACATTTTATTTTTAAAATTTACTCCCTGTTTCAAATATAGCTGTCAGTAAGTGGAAATTAAGCATGAGAGGGAGCTGAATGTTCTATTTTCTGTAACTCGTACGATTCATCATGCTTCTTTTTACTGTGTTTTGCTAGTTAGTCTTCTTCCCCTGGTCTCGTTTCAGTGTCAGCTTGCATTGTTGTTGTTGTAGTTCCTGGCACTAGTCGTGTTGATGTTGGTGATGCTTCAGCTGTGGCAGTTGTTGTAGCTGTCGTTGCTGTTGTTCCGCTACCAACTCGATCTAACACAGGTGGTGTTTGTGGCGAGGAATGAACTCTTGAGGTCCTGGAGGTATCTGGATTTTGAGTAGGTACCGGTAGATAACGTGGCCTGCTGGGGAAAACAATGGAGAGACGACACAGATTAGCTGGGAAGAAAGAAACAAACAAACAAACAAACAAATAGCGCATAGTAAAGAGTTTGTACCAAAGGATGAAACTTTCTTAGTTCATCTTCACAGTCATAACACAATTGCCTAAGTCACTTTGTAATACATGTATTTTCAAAGTAGGGCCTAACTTCCCAGACAAAATAAAGTTTGTTTTGTTTCCTGAAAAACACAAAGTTTTGTATCGAGCCTTCAAAGTCTGATTCTGACACGAAACCACTTTCGTGCAAGTCACAAGATTTGCAAAGCAATGATCCTTTTTCACGCTCTCTTAAAATGCTATAAAAATGACATAGGCAAACGTGTTATGTCTGTGACCTCCTGTGGGTACACTGTAACAGGAAGTTTATGTGTAAAAGAGTCTTCCATCACTGTTTACATTAATAGATTTACTGTTTGTGTAAGGACATGACATGCGCGCATTCTTACGATTTGTACCTTGCATTGTACCACTAAAGATTAGATAAAAATCTGCCAGCTTTGGTTTGAAGACGTAAAGCAACAGTTCTGAACGACGTCACCTGTTCTCTGGCAAGCAGCATCAGTTCATAAATAGGTACATACAATATACACATGTAAGTAACCAGACTTTTAAACCAGATTTTAAATGCAGCAATAACTGATCAGTTAAACTATTTTCATTTAGATGCATGTAGCCCTACCTATGATGTCCAATAATCATAAAAATAACAAAAATGAATAATTAACTTGCAGCAACACTTTCTGGCCGTGCGGTATTATTTACACAGTCATTATACTTTACACTTTCATACAGCACTTTGCTTTGTAACCTTACTGTAAAAAAGATCATATCGATCTTCAAGCTCTGATTTCGCAACAGAACTTCGATACAACAGTTGCGTAATCGAAATGCTTTATAGGAGGACTGAGGTAAAATATGGCAAAAACAAACAGAGAAAAAAAAGCTCTATGCAGGTTTTCTATGTTCGTTTTTTTTTAATATATCATCTGTAGGAAGGCAATTTCGTTTTTTTTTTTCTCTCTCTCTCTGTGCTTATTGTGCCCTCGCAAAGCAAGCTAAAGCAAAACTTCCCTCAATAGATGTATTGCTATCAAAGAAAAAAATCAAAAGCAAACAGAGTTTTGTTACTTCTTTCGCAGAACACAAAGAGTGATGAGGGCAATGCAAACAGCACCACCTATAGCAGCGATCACAACTACGGGCACCAACCAAGCCGGTACCATCGGATTGCTGGAGACTTCATCTGGGGAAGAAAGTACACCATGGAGTAATAGACTTAATGCGTGAGTGAGATTTAAGTAATAAGTAGATTGGAGTAATTCCGAGTTGGACAAGAAATAAAATGCATCGATCATTGTTCAGTTCAAACGTGTGAAGGGACGGAGATAGACAGCATGGTTTTATGAAGAGGCTTTTTTAAAATTATTAGTCTCTTTATTACAAACAGAAATTGAGAGATTACAGACAAAAAGAGACTGGAAGGCAGACGGACTGGCAGACAAACAAACAGATAGACAGACCGACAGACACACAGACAGGCAGACGGACAGGCGGGCAAGTAGGAAGATAGACAGACGTATAGATAGATAGATAGATAGATAGATAGATAGATGGATGGATGGATGGATGGATGGATGGATGGATGGATGGATGGATGGATGGATGGATGGACGGACGGACGGACGGACGGACGGACGGACGGACGGACGGACGGACGGACGGACGGACGGACGGACGGACGGACAGACAGACAGACAGACAGATACTTGAATGGATTGATGGGCGGGTGGGTAGGTGGATAGGTAGGTGGGTAGACGTAGATAGACTGGTTTTGGTGTGGTGTAAATATTGTTTTTTTGTGTTGTACCTGAATTGCTACTACATAATTGTGTCGCTGAAAAAGTGGGAGATTGATAAATGAAAAGAAACAAACTGTCAAGCAGGAGGATGCCCAGTTTGCTTTGAGTTTATTCCTACCATTTTTATGTTGACACATGTCACCATGAAAACCTGGCAGACAAGAGCAGTGTGGTATAGCTGCAATTTCTGTGCAGACGCCACCATTTTGGCAAAGTCCATGACAAGCGGCTGGAGATGATTAAAAATGGGTAATGGGCCTACTAAACATATACATACATGTACAAAAAAACGATTGAAAGTGTGGATGGGTGTGTTTTGAAAGATATTGGGCATAACCTACGAGTGGGATTCGTGAACTATTATACTATAAATTATTATTACATCAATAATAGGTTAATAAACTCAACGAGACCAACGAGACTTTCACACTGTCCTTGTTTGCTTCATTGGTTATCTGACTTGATGACAGACTGATTGTCTACTTTATTTGATTTTGCAAAGTATGCACAGTCCAGTTCAGGTAATTATTATTATTATTATTTTCTATGCCTCAATCCTCGCAAAATGGGTGTCGGGGGAGCGTGGGTACGCTTTTCGGTTGTATATTTATGGCAAATTGGAAGAAAAAAAAAACGGTATTGGATTATAACAGCAACTTACTGTGAAACGGTCAAAGAGACCATGCAAAACGCCACATAAGAGTTTTGAAACGCAGATGCCTTGTCATGGACAAACTCCATTCTTGATCCGAGTATTCGTATGTGTGTGTGTGGGGGGGGGGTCGGTGGGTATGTGTGTGTGTGTGTGTGTGGAGGGGGAAGCCAAGCATACAAAAACAGATGAGTATAGTACATGTATATGGTTCGGGTGGGGTTCAAAAATCGCCCAAACCGGGGACACTTAAAGGATTGCCCGTTAATCGATAATCAAATGACTGACTTACGGATAGTGCATGCACCTGCTACTCTTTGCCAGCCAGGACAGCATTCTTCTATCTCTCTGTATCTGATAACGTAACATTCTGAAGGAGTGTAGCAGGTCTGCACTCTGTCGGTGTAGAGAAGGCAATGGTTGGGAGGACAGAAAGGAAATGTGGCATGCTTCTTAAATTTCAAAGACACTATGTCGAACTTCAAGTCATTTGAAATGTTCATTTTCAATTTTGAAAGCTGTGAGTGCTGTGCTTATGGAGAGTACGTGTTGTTTGTTGTTGTTGTTTTTTCTCGCCCTCATATCTCTTTACACGTAACGACTCTCAGGATTGTTCCCGTGGAACTGGAAGCATCAATAACTACTGAAAGATAATGATTATTTCAGTCTGTCAATCTAGTACCCAAGATTACTCTATGCACTGAAGTTTTTGTTAATATATAGAATACACTTTTCTTTAGCATTATTACATGAATAGACTTTGCGCTTTCTCGAGACACTGAAAGACTTCTCTTATTTGATAAAGCACATTACAGCATTTACAAGTACACATGTATTACGGCTGTCCACACTGTAGTAGAAATGTGATTTCGGCAGGGGACGGGAGATAAAAAAAAGGAAGTGTATTTTAGGCCGAATACGGCCTTTACAAGCCGGTGCTGTGCTATTTGGGCCGAAGGTATTTTAGGCAAGGGAGTGTCAATTGCCACCGCGGAATACGGTGTCCATTGTCGATTCAAGTGTGCACTGCTGGAATGGTCAGATGGCCCTGGGGGCGTGAGGGTCTAGTCAGTTTGTATCAATGGGCGGTAGTCAGATTGACTAATCAGGCGAAAAAGGGCTGAGGTAGCCATTGGCGATCGACGTACCGTCTTTGGCCACCGCAAAATTAAATGCGGTGGTAATTGACGCTACCTGCTACCGGATAATGCGGTAGTAGTTGACGCTACCTTCAGGCAATATTGTACGGTCACAAATTCTGTTTTCCAAAAAAAAAAAAAACACGTCAGAACAGTGCAATCTGAAAACTCACACTGTCGGCCCAAATAACCCGGAACCGGGGTTTTGTGCTATTTAGGCCTTATTCGGCCCAAATATACCCAGCCAAAAAAAAAAAAAAAGCAGGAAAATTGAGTGTGTGGATTCGATCGACGACATGAAAGGCCTTCATCAAAACAAGCACTGATTGAAGGTGTTTAGCAAAGGCACTGGGATAATTTTAACGTTTGCAACGGAGAGAGATGGGGTCTGAATTTGTGTGACTAATAATCCACGTGTATGGCGACAACAGACAAGCATGGTGCATGGTGGGGATGGTGAAGATAATGATGGTCAAGAATGAGTCACTCGAAATTAATGGCCTGTTTTACTTAATCGTTTGTGCATATTATTTTGTATTGTGTCTTTACATCTGGATAGAGATAATATGTGGCAAAAGGAAAACATACAGAAAAAAGTTGCATGCAGGTATTTTGCAAACCCCCGTTTAGAAACAATATGGAAACGCAATAATAAACTACAGAAGCAAAAAAATGGATGATGCGTTTAAATTAAAGTCTGTTTCGGATATTTAATTGCATTTGACACAGTAGACAGCTTTTACTCTATCTCTTGCAAGGAGCTGTTTGTGAAGATGATGATGACAATGGCAGACCTGTCTTTGGTACATCTCCGCCAGTCTAAGTAACCACAACTGGTTGTGTATCGTTCGCTACACAAGAACGCTCGGTTGGTGGTCACCCTGTAGGTTTCTTCCTTCTGACGTCGACAAACGTGGCTGTGTCATGAACAAAAAAACATCTAGCACTGTCTTCAAAGTTAACAATATAACATGCAACACAATCATGCAAACTGTCATCAGTCGTATAATCTAGACCAAACCGAATGGTATTACAGTATGCTAGACCAAGGGTCCTCAAAGTGGTCTGTCTCGACCCCTTTCATCCCACCGATTGATAGGATCAAAATTTGATAACTTTTCACCAATCCAGTGTTTCTCAACCTTTTTTTGTCCCACGTCCCTCTTCAGTTATAAAAAAAAAAAAAAACGTGCGACACAACATGATCGGACCAAGTTAGTACACAGTATACAAAGACCCCATTCTGAAGTCCCACGCCCCACTTTGAGGAACACTGCACTAGTCTGTCTCTCTTCTGTCCCAACCTTCAACAAAATCCAGCTAATACAAATAGACAGAAAAGGATTTCCATTAACAATGACTGGCTGTAAGAGGCAAAACGGATTTAAAATGGTCAAACCATTTAAAATACACTGTATGTAAATTGCTACTCACCCTGTTAGCTGCTTCACCTGCTTAACACAAAAACAGGCAATGAAAAACAAAACATAAACCACGATAGTTTTGTTCGTAAAATGCATCGTTACGCACAGCTGTTTATCATCAAAGCCGGATGTATTGGTGAAAACTGGTTAATCTTGTGAAAAATTGCAACAATTGCTGTTAACTAGGCAGGCATGACCATTCTTTCTATTGCTGCGAGCAATCATCATCAACAGTGACTGAACCAAAAAGAAGAATTCCATTGCTGGAGACTCACTATCATTAACACTACAGTCACAGAACAAAACATGGTCAAGGAAACTCATTGTCGTGCACAGTATGGCTGGGTACTATGCCAAATGCTGAGCTTATCAAATCAGTTATCTCTCCTCCCTTTCTTTGGACGTTTACACAGTGGTCAGTTGGAGCTCCGGTACAGTGAGTATAAGAAATGATGACCAGATCATCTGTAATTTAGGATAATTTTATGTCAGTCATGCTGGATCCTTGTCTAATGTTACATGGCGGGAAGGGAAAAGATAGGTCCTGACCAACTACAAGTGACCTATGAGACAAATTAAGAGAGAAGTTACATTTGCTTGAGAACAATGGGTGTATGCTGCCTGTTGGAAAAAGGGGGGAAGGGGGGCAGAGGAAAGAAGAGCGATGGAGTTCTTGAGAAAGTATTGCAAGTACATGTACATACACTGTATTTTTCCACTGGCCATCGCCGGGAAACAAGTTCAATTTGAAGGTCTTATCCACCGCCAAATAATTTAGCCTTGGGAGTCACAGGAAGAAAACAAACTCAGATTTGTGATGACCATAATAAGGAGTTCAGGGCCGAAACACTTGAACATGGGGGGTTTCTTCTCTGAAGACTGTTGTCTGGCTCCCCCATGAGTTTCTAGTTAGTTTTTGTTAGCTTTTCTTCTTTACACATGAACCGAAGTCAGTACAGTGCATTATTGTTGATGCAATATCTTCTTGTAAGATCATTTACAACAACACACTTTCCATTTTTTATTTACTTTCAATTACTTTCATTCATTGTGTGCAGGCGAAGAACGAATGAAAGCAAGAATAAGCTTTTTCAGATAACATTTGTTTTTAATTAAATGTGCAACATTATAACTTAACTTTTTATGCCTTGTCCGTGAATGAAATAAATTATGTATGTCTAAGAAAACACAAGGTCAACACCAGGATATAGTGCAAACCATACAATAACGGAAAAAAATAAATGGTAAATACTTGTGTGCCATCCACTCTCTCTCTAGACGTCGGGCCATTATAACTTGATGGACGTGCCGCGCTCCGAAAATCCAAGTTTAGAGGACTCTCGAAGACATTACGTTCATGTATATGCATTTGTTAAACGTTCTACGATTTTTTTTAAAATTTAATTTTCTATCTTGTTACATTTTTTTTTGTCCTGGTGAAGGTAAATTTACCAAAATCTTGATTTGTCTTTCCTTTTCCTTTGCGTTTGATTGCATTGTTTCTGACTTATTTCTTACATGGCTTTACATGTACTACATACTACTTTTTTTTTTTCTGTTTGTCACATTTTGATGTCGCTTCAAGCCTTGCTGTGATCCCACTGATTTTCTATTGTTCTTTTTTTTTTTTAAATAATATTTTGTCAATTCTCTCTCTTTCTTTGTCTAAGTCTCTCATCCCCTGCACTGAATTTGAATTTAATTTTCAAGATTCCATATTCATCACACAAAAAGGTCATGTACATGGACTCATTTGAGCACAAATTCTTTAGTTTCTTACATGTGCAAAAAAATGAATATTTCAAGTTCTCATAGCAAGTACATGTAAAAATACACAATGTATCAAACACTGAGTAGACACAGGCATAGAGGCTGAAGACAACTTACTCAAACAGCACAACCTTAGATAAAGAGGAATCTCTTTGTTTGCTTTGTAACATTAACAATCAGCTGAGACCTGTGTTTCTTCAGAACAGAAAGAGAAGTCGTAATTACACATCCACGGAACAGAAAGAGTGCAAAGGAGAAAGTTACAGAGGATTACACATCATCAGAAATGAAAAGAGAAAGGAATTATCAAAAGACATAACCATGTTCAGAAAATAACTTAGTATGAGCATTTTGCCTCTGTCACAGCTAGTAAATAATGTTCCCATTTTAATAAGGAACATGACAGATTTCACTGATACCAGGTGTTTCATTGTTCTTTAACCCCTTCGGTGCCTAGTCTCAGAAATTTCTGAGCCAGTAAATGTGAAAGCAATTATTATAATGATGATAGAAAAGTAATATTTGAATATCAATATGTAATATTTGTTTTTTTTTTTCGTTTTTTCTTCACATGGCAGGGCATTACTAGTACAGTAATAGTGAAGGGGTTAATACAATAGCCATGACACAGATATACTTGAAACGAACATTTACATCCTCCCTGTGTCAATGTATGACTGATACTATATAGGATCACTTCTTTGAGAATCATGAAAGTATGACATACAGCCAAATAATAGTTTTCATGTCTGTATTTACAAAGGGAAAACAAAACATCATAACAACTACCGTGGGTTACATAAAAGAGAGATTTGAACAAAAAAGCAGGCAAATACAGATTAAGCCTATAGTTTAAAGGCGGTCACCACAACGTATTACATCACAGAAATGTAAACATTAAAACAAAACAATTGCAGCTTATTGTTTAACACACTAGATACTCCCATCTCCACAAATCAAAATAAAACAAACCAGGCACCACTCTAAGGCAACTTTGAAAGTTCATATAGACACGAAGAACCTCAAACGAAAAACAATGGATTACATGAAAATGCCAATTTTTAATTTCAAATTTGGGTTTAACTTTCACAGTTTGCTATACCTGGAAAAATAAACATTGATTAAAAAAAAAAAAGTTATTCATATCACAAGAATAAAGTACACTGTAAGAGTTTAAAAGATAACCAATTTTCCGATGCAACCTCTTTATTCTTTCCATAGCAAAACCAACAATATCAAAATGCTAAATGCTACAACCAAATATAACATTTGAAAACTGAACCAAAAGTGTAAAGCTGTTCCTTGCAGCTCTTACATTGGGTTGAATAAACATGCTTCATCATTTCCATTTTAAATTTAACAATAATCATACATTTCTTGAAAAAGGAGGCAAATAGATAATGCGGAATTTCCTGCAGTTTTCCCTGAAGTGATTGATAATTTTCTTTTTAACATACTAAATGAACAACATACTACAAAAAAACTAAGTACCCATGAAGTCCCCCGTCATCAACAAATGAAAAACTGGAAAATCTCAAATCAAAAGAAGAAAAAAAGAATAATGATGATCCCTTTGCCCTAGTGTCACCAGTGCTGAAACAGATGATAATGATAGCAAGAGATAGGTGAGGTGCTATGGTAGCCCTATGAAACACTGTTTATAAATTCAATTTCTGACCACAACAGTTTGGATGACGTGTGGATTTTTGGCCTGTGGTGGTGAACTACGATACTTATGATGCAACGGATTTGAAACTCCTTCACCTAGAAATAGTTTACATAAAGAAACTGAATATATAATAAAGATCAGGCTTTTTCAGTAAAAATCAGTAACTTTATGAAATGTAACTAATGCAATATTGGTTACCCAGATTCTTGTGAATAATACATTTAAAATGGCATTGTATGTTTTTTCTTTCAACATGTTTGCTTTGTCATAAAAAGTGCACCTCACAGGTTTTTCAGACATGGATTTTTTAAAAAGAATTACAATGAAAGATAAGGCTTTATTTTACAATAACTGTGTGCATTTATCCATCAAAACAATTTCAAATCTGGACAGCATCTGAAACAAACATGTTCTTGACAAAAAAAAAAAAAAAAAAAAGATGCATTAAATGAGGAAGATGGCGACATGCACATGACAATGTATGAGGTCGAGTGACAGGAAAAAATATATACATGTTTGAATACATAACCTAATTAACAAAAGGACAAGATAATAATTATTGGTTGCCTAATGATGATTCTCACAACAAAAGACTAAGTGTGATTTTATTTTGTGGGGGGAAAATGCTATTTATGATTAAACTGTAAAGGATGTTACCACATGTTCTCATTTTTCATCTACTTATGAAGATTCTTTGAAATATTTTACTCTGCAGCAAGGCCTCACGAGGTATAAATTTATTCCTTTACATTACAATACTATGTGTAGGGTAGGTTTAGAATGCGTCCCATTGGTAAGAAATTAAATTGCATTTGTGGTGGCAAGGAAAAATGGAAATCAGATACCATCAAATATCCATTACACTCAATAATAAAATATACAATTTGCCTGCACCAGATTTCCCCCCCACATCAAAAAGGAGATTCTCTCCTCATCAGTGCTTTCTTTGCTTCCATTCAAGGAAGTATTTTCCTGCCTATTTCCTACCAAAAAGACTTCTTCCTGAGCAAGGGCTAGGTTTCATTCCCAATTCTCAAGATTGCTTGTAGAATTCTCTACAATTCTTGATGAAACATTTCTTAGATCGTTTCTTAGCATATCAGAAAAAAAGAAAAAAAAAATTAATTTCCTATCATATGCAGAAAATTTTTTTTTTTACTCACATGAGCATGTTAAAGTTTAGCAAAAAAGGTTGTATATTGCAAAGTGTGGTTTTTAAAAATTTCACCAGACAAGCATGGTAATACACATTCATTGTTACTGACCCTTAACAAGAAGGCCACCGGAAATACATGACTGTATGTCCATATCTTTCGTGCAACATGATGGATAAACTTAATAAATAAGCCATTCAACATACTTTAATACAACGTCGTGTTTGAAATGACCAAACTGACAACAAACATCACCATAACACCAAAACAAACTAAAACAAGTAGATTCAAGAGGAGGAAGATTTCGATTGGCACAGGTACACCAGCTTGGGACCAATGGGAACCTTGGAGCCATTCTCTGACATCGTCACACTTTTGGTATTTGCGTCAATGTGAAAAACACTATTCTGGGGGATCTCCACCTTCCCATCCAACATTTTGGTCATGTCAGGCATCTTCCTCCATCCACTCTCAGCATCTTCATATCTCAAAAGCTTGATTGCTGACTTGTCTGCAGGAAGGATGGGAACAATTTTTAACCCATGCCATGACCTACTAGACAATCAACTAGGTGACTATAATATTTATGTGCTAGTAACAATGTGCTGATTTATTATCAGAAAAACTAAGAGTTTTACTCAGATTAATGTCATTAAATACGTCCCACACCAAGATAAAGCATGACAAAAAATAAGAGATATTTAAATACCATTAATATTAAATCCACATGAAATAAATTATCAAACAATTTTTGTGTCCCATCTCAGAGTGAATACATTCACTTAATGCATTTAAATGTTATTTAAAAATTAATAAAATTCAAAACAAAATTGTCCTGCTTCTTCCCATTTAAAATGTGCACACCAATTAGATGGCTATTCTTAAATTTTGTTCTGAAATCATTAAAGGATACTGTGCACACCTGCTAACTGAAAAACCAAACTTATTCATGTTCAGTTCTCAGTTACAATACATAATGGAAGAGTCAACACCATAACAATTATTGAGATTATCTGTCCACAGGACTGTGTCGATTGTGTGAATTTTGACAAAATTTAACCACTTTTACAGGCAAATGTTGCAAGTATCTGTCATTCATGTTACATTCTTATCAGAATGTACACATTCCAGCAATAAGAACATTCAAATTTTCTTACCCTTCTTCACAAGAAACACTCACCTTTGATTTTAGACCTCTCAGATCTGACAATCCGATCTATCACCTTTGCCACAGTGTCACCTTCAAATACATCCAACTTTGATTCAAACAGAGCATTGAAAGGTTCTGGGTTGATCAGTGACAACTGCACTGATGGCTGCAAATTTCAACACAAATTATGGATTAAATATTTTTGAAACTAGCTTCTATTTCTTTAGGCACTATTTTAACTGTGAAGACAATACTTCTAAACTGCAAATGATAAAAAAAACAAACTAAAGACTCACAAAATAGTGTGGATAACAAGAGTCAAAATTTGGAATGCAAGTGAGCAATGCAAACTTGCAGATTGTTAAAAACAGCACTATCAAGAATACCAAAACAAATATGAATAAAAAATCTGCCAACAAGGATAGTATTATGAAGTTTGATTCACTGGTGCTACTGGTTAACTTTTACAGATGTATCTTGGGTATCTGCCCCATACTTCCAATACATGTCAAATTCAAATATTGATCAGTAGTATGTACTCTGAAATTATTTCAAGCTTAAACGGCAACAAACCTCAGTCACAAATGATATGAATGGTTTTCCTGGGCAGCAATCTTCCTTCACTTTTTCATCTGCATCATCTGAAGACTTCACTTCAATACCCTCTACCTACAAGTTGAAAAAATTATGAATCACAAAAAAGAACAACCTCTCTACTTTCACAAACCAATATTAGCTACATGGCAAGACATAAAACTGTCCTTAAATCGAGATCCATTTATGGGATATACCTTAATAACTTCAAATCTGAAAGAGGGTATGATAATGAATCTATTTTACCTTTTGTACAAATGGTGAATATAACTCTGAACATTTCAACTACATACTTGGACAGGAACCAGTTACAGTGTTTTATAAAAGCAAACAAAATGTTTCTTATCGCCTAAATAATAAGTAAAATAACTTTTGGGTTTTGGAATGCATGCACTGATTGATCCCGATTCTAAACAAAGAGTAGGTGATGGAGTCAAACACAGACTTTTTTTCTTGCATTATTGTTTACTGCCATTAGCTAAGAATGGCTCCTAGTCTCTTATTTTAATAAAGGCTTAAAACTACAAGTAGAAGAATAGACATTTCTTACCTCTAGCGTGCTGATCAGGTAAGCCAGATTCAACTTCAGAATTTCGGTCTCATCAATCTCAGAGGTCAAGGCCAGAGCTTTGAGTCCATTCTTCTCTACATTTTCCTGAAATAAGAAAACAATGCTGATGGATACTTCAAAACCAAAAGGAATGAAAATCATCCAGAGCGAACTCCATTCTTACTTGAACGATATCATTTAAAATGATATGCCTTCTTCAATTCATAAACATGGAACCACAAATCCCAACTTAGCTAACTATATACATGCATAAACTCACTGTATTCTTGTACTAAAGACAAACAAAATTAGGTTAACAAAATTTGGATTCAAAAGCACTGTACAAAAATTCATCAAGTCTTTCCATGCATACAGAAATGGTTGTTCACAGAGAGTAAGCGGAAAAAATCAAAGCATACATCAATTAATCTCCCAGTACTTCTGGGTTCAAAAGCATCCTGCTTAACCTTCTGGATATCAAACATTAACAGTCTTAATGGATGAATTTGAATATATCTTCATTAGACCATGACTTAAAAAAGTATCAGATATGGATTAAAAAAAAGAAATACTAATGCACCAATGTTATAACTCAATTTTCATCAGTTTGCGGGACAATCAAATATTGACTGTGGGGACAGAGGTCAAAATCAGTTTCTGTTTTTCATTACAGTATATTTTATGTCCACAACCATATGTTTAGTCCATTATCCCTATTACTGATGGTTGAAGAGTGATGCAAATACATGAAATGATTTCATCATGACAAATCTCAATTCTAAGTATTCTATCATTCATACCATCAAAAACGAAAAAAGTGATACTAACCTTAGCCACTTGTACAAATGGCATCAATTTCTTCATGTATTTCTTCAGTTCTGGTTTGTCTTTGAACTCCTGAGCAATCTCCTTGTTGTCAGGGAAGCCATTGTTAGCCTGAGTAAATAAATAACCACACCTTAATTAAATATTGATCAGCTTTTCTATGCAACGTTTCAGTAATCTTGACTCATATATTATCCATAATTTTATCATGTTGCAGTATTGTTACCCACATAATCCATCTGAATCGAGCACAATTTCCATGTTACTAACATTAAAACCACTTTTCACAAAACACCTTTAGGTTCACATTGTTCAAGTTCTACTCATCTTAAAATCCTATTTATCAATTGAAAACAAATATGCTATCAAGCGAATTATGAACATGATGTGATACTTTAGACACAAAAAAAACTATTACAACTGTTTCCCTCAAAATGTCAAACTCAAAATTGCAGCGTGTGCTCTGTTAGAGTCAATTAACTGGCTGCCTCAACTCAAAGGCCTGATACTTTCAAACCTGATACAAAATGATCTGACTGCTGAAAATTACAATCTGGACTTCTGGTACTATATTAATCAGCATCCATCCCCATGCAATAAACATAACAGACGTGGAAACAGGATACCATACCTTATACAGCCTGGCTAATGTGGTGAGGACCAGATTCTGCCATGGTGGATATGTCTTGGCAACCCAGATAATAGCATGTGTTGGGATGGTCACTACTCTCTGTACCATAAAACATAAATTTATATACATGCTGTAAAAATATTAATAAGGTAGGACTTATATCTGCAGTCAATGGTGATAAACTTTAACAAGTTCAAAGAAAAATTTCTTCATCTGCTTGTGAATATGCCCAAATACAAAATCAGTTGTGAAAATTCATATTAAATCTCCTCTTTAGTTACATTTTCCTCTTCTTCTCTTTTCTGTCTGCTACTTGATCAAGGCTCCCAAGCTTCCTTATTTCCAGAATTACATTGCTCACACAGATAATTGTCTCATGAACTAAGCAACAATCTGGTGAAAAAATTTCCATCTTAAACCAAGCAATAACCTGGTACTTATGTTACGCTGAAAGTCTTCATACGGATAAAACAAAACTTGAGACATCATGTCTATATCTGCAATGCAAACAAAAATTAGGCATTGAAACTGTTTGCTTGTAATGGATCCCCCTAAAAAGCTCCCTTTTCTAATACAATTTAACTAACCTTTCCTCCCTTGCCAGGATGCAGAACAGCCTTGCGCCTCAGCCTGAACTCATGGGCACAGTCCATCAGATACTGAGATGACTGAATCAGCAGCTCATCAACTGAACCAGCTTCAGGCCACTTAGCCCACATGATGCTCTCTTTCTGTAAATAAATGGCCAAACAATATGTGTAAAGGTTTAATTTGTTTTGAACCATAGGACAATAAACAAATTAAAGAACCTGAAAAAGTTTAGTTTCTCAAATTATATGACTAGTTGTGGTATGAAGTCACAATTTGATGGCAATAACTACTACTGTAATGACAATTCATAAATGTACACAAGAACACCAAAATTTAAAACATTGCACAATCATGCATATTTCTTGTGAACAAGTATTCAAATCTTTAATTAGTGGGAAATTAGCATTTTGTACAATATTTAAAAAACACGTCATAACAATATAAAACTTTCAACAGTGAAATAATTCTTCTACTTGAGATAAAACTATACCGAAAATCACAATGTAAAAGTCTTCCTTATGAGTTACCAAACTTCCATAGTTTGTCACACACAGCTTTGTGTTTCGCATAATAATCAAAAGGAAAATATCAAAATAAAGAAAGTCAGTCTTTCACTCCTGTAAGCTATTTCCTTTTACCAATATGGACGAGCTTTCTCAGTCAACCTAAGAAAATGTATCATGCATCTGTAAATATTTTAAATCTTTCAAGTTCCTATAACAGTGACCTAAGAATGAAAGAGCTGGGGAAAAACACAAATGATAAATTTTACCTTTCCAAGCAGTCCCCAAATGTATTCGGACAGATGAGGACAGATAGGTGCCATTAGTAGGGCTTGCATCTCAATGAACTTGAACACCAGATCTCTGTGCATGCCCATAGTTTCCACCTCCCTGTACTTGTCTCTTTTGGTCTGCAACCATTTATAAGTTTACAGATGTATATTAGTGTATAGGATATAAAATCTCCAGGAAAGCTTAACAAATCACAGGTCCATTGAAAATATTTGAATTAATTCAAAGTCAGATTTAAGTATTCACAGAATCTTACAGCATATTAGGAAGATTTGATTAAAGATCTAATCCTGAAATATCAAAACACTGTAAGGATTGGAATATTCTTCCCTGAAATCATTTCATTTTGCATGCGGTTTGCCCTGCAAGTTTCTTAGCTGTTATAACAAGACCTCAGTAAAATTACTATCACCTTACATAAGAAGAAAGTATGTTTTTTGCCTCCTAGAACATCCTTTTCATTTGTTTATACACCATCCAGAGAGGGCTTATTCTCAAAATATAAGACACACTTGGTCTGCCAAGAATTCTCATGATATATCTGTTTGATGATGTTTCCATATTGACAACATACCTGAAGCTCAAAGAATCCAGTCCTGAGTGCTGCCTTGAATAAATATCCCTCATAGTTTGCCTTGGTCTCTACAACAGACTTGTTGATTTCACTGTAAAAGACATAAATACAATACCCCACAAAAGATTAATGGAGACTGATATTATCTATCAACTACCTCTGACTCTGAAATCTGCTCTGCTATCATTGCATAAGAGGCAACTTCTATTATTATAAAAGACAAGGAAACCCTTCTGTAACCAACAGATTCGAAAACTATACAATGAATCTTTCTGAAATTTGGCACGAAGAAGTCAAATATGGTTGCAGACCAAACAGGATGCTTAAAAGCATACAATAAGGCCTCATCCAGGAATGGTCTCTAGAATGTGCAAAAATTGAAGACTTAACTCCCAAGACAGTTTAGGCAACATATTAATTACAAACCCATGCTTTCATTGAGCAAAATTCTCAGTGCACACTGAACCTTGCCATGTAAATGTAAATGTTGGAACACCTTCTTTGTATTCTGCTCAACTTTATGCAAATTCCAATTTTTCGCACTACTCAACCACTTGACACCTTTCATAATGCTACAGGTTTCATACTAGTATCCAAAGAAAGAGAAATACAAACCTCGAAGCTCACAGTTAATATACATGTAAAATTCTTTTCTCCCTCTACTCTACTGATGGGTTGACAGAGTAATCTACAAACAGTTGAGAAGTTATCAGTGAAACATTAAGCCCAAACATACCTGACAAAGACCCTGTCATTGAAAGTATATGAGCTCTCTGGTCCCACTCTCAGCTTGTCCTTATCGGCCAGCATTTCTTTCACCCATTCCAGCAGAGCATACAGTCTCAGCAGACCGGCCTCTGCCATCTTTTCCACAAAATTAGCATCTTCCACATGGTCACCTGCATCAGCCAGTGATAAACGCATACCTGAGGAGATTGAGAGTACAGATCTATACCAAACTTCTTCCAATGATGCAACAGGCCTTTTTCAAATTGGGATTCATAAACTTCCTTGAAAAAGAACAAAAAAAGGTTAACAGCTTTGGACCTGTCATATCAACTTCCATAGTTGCAAGCTGTTCAAGTTAAGCACCCATTGACATATGATAAATTAAACAGAAGAAAAGAGACTAGGATCACATCTAATAAGATTTCATGGTTAAAGTTGCACGCAGCAAAAAATCACAATAACGTGGCATGTCATTCCACAAATCTTTTGGTCATTGATTGCTAATGTTACCTCATAATGGATTCAATCTTATCCCCCAAAACTGCACTGCATTCATACAAAACATACTCTCTTAGATAACCAAAAACAGCAAAAAGTCAAAATGATCATTCAGCTGTCATTTAACATGTCAAGAAAAGCCTGAAAACAAAAGAAATGTGGTCTTGTTTTATTTTATTTTATTTTATTTTTTTTAGCTGTCCTGTTAATCTGTTATTAAATAATCCTTTCTACTTCACCAAAAGCAACTATCCCACCGTGATGAAATCAAAAGTTTTGCATGTGCAATATTTTAATCTGGGTTTTGCTGTTTTGTAGTGCACAAAAGCTCGGGAGATCAAGGTTCAATGGCAAAATCAGTTCTTCACTACTAATTCAACAAATTAAATGATTTACTCCTAACCATTTACTACTAAAGCTAAATTTTGCAATCTCCGTCGTAAGAAGTTTATGTCCACTCAAATTTCTGTAGCCACTTTAGCATGAAGTGCACATATCTCTTCTTACCATCTGCAGAGAACTTGTTAATAGCCTCTTCCAGAGTGCAGAAGTTTCCTGTTGACTTTGACATCTGAAATGAGTGCATGTGACACTGAGGTTAGTTAGTGTGTGTGCATGACCTACATCTACCAAGGAGTATAATATACTTTTTGAAAATCAGACTATTAATTAAAATTACCACATCTATAAAATAATGTTAAAACTGCTCCAGGGAAAAAGCATTGTCTGTATCATAAACAAGTTCTGCTGAATAAATTACAAATATTTCTTAAACTGTCTAAGTCATTGGGGAAGATTTGAAAATAATATGACAGATGTTCTTAATGCTATCTTGAAATGAATTCTATTTCCTTCAACGTAACAACATTGCCAAATACTGCAAAAGGGAATGCAAAAAATCTAGTAAAAAAGAAAAACAATACTTCTGGACAAGTTATATATGAACAAACCAAAGCAAACTATTTGGGAACTATAGAGGAGATATTCAATACTGCTCATTAAAGTCACTGACATATTAACGATAATCAGGGAAACAAACATGTATTTTCAGTGAATCCCCACCTCTCTCATCCACATTATCTCACCTTTTCTGAGTTAATCAACAAGTGCCCATTTGCTCTGACACCACGAGGCCATTTACTGCTGTATTATAAAAAAATAGATGAATCTGTCAACTCATAACCAATGGCTGCAATGGCAAAAATAACTAGTTAGCATTATATTGCTTTTTATAAACATAAACATTATCTTTTAAAAAATTAAAATAAGATTGAGAGATAAAATTCTTGTTAAAGGCTCATTTTCCATTTAAAGTATGGTCACAAATGGTATGACTGGATGATACTGAGGTCAGAAGTTTTAAAATTCATCTTATTTTATAATCATTCTGAGAGACTGAAGATGGAACAGGGAATTTTTAAAAATTGAGATCTACATATTAAGCAGTGCAAGGGCCAGTAAGAAAAAGGAAATTCTTTTAAGCTAATTTATTTCTAAAATAACAATGAGGAAAGGGCAGTGAAAATATCACTGTGCAGTCTACAACTTAGCATCAACTCCTTACACCACACTCTGAACACCAGTATTAAGATGACACTTACCTGTCATCAGGCCAAATGGCACAGTGGCAGTAAATGAAGTATGTCAGATGGTTGGGAATCAAGTCTTTGCCCGACATTCGAACATCCACTGGATACCAGTATTCGAACTCAGAGCGTAGTTTGTCCAGGGTGGCTTGAGGAATGCTGCAACCTTTAGGATAAGGTTTATTTTTGAAGAAAATGTAATCCCAAACCTCTGGCGTTAGCTGGTCTGGCCTGCACAAATATAAATGAATCGATTATTCTATTAGCAAATGAAAAAGAAACCCCCACCAGTCCAAGCCAATTTCTGTTACTAAAAGTAGGCAGACAAAAGACAGAATCAACTGAGCATGTTTATCTCGGCCAATTCTGGGCACCTAAGCTATGACAAGACTTTTAACATCAGACATAAAGTGATGATATTCACCAAGGTTCATGTCTCAGTATGATAACTTTGCATTTCTTCCCAAATCTGCTTTGACCTCAGAAGTTTTATTTATAATTTCTTCACCAAAACCCTGACTGACTCACTTGATTTTTGCTGGGCCGGCTTCTGAACCATTCCATGTCCCACCTTGCAGCAGGTGACAGACTGTGTAATAACACATGTAGATTGTGGAATCTGACAGACTTTCTATTAAGTACTGTGGATCCCAAGGAATCTTTGTGCCCAATCCATATGAGCGGGAACATGCATGCTCTTTCAGCCAATCTAAGGTGGACAGGAAGTTGTGCCGCACATCTTCAGAGAAGGTGTTCATAGATGCCAGGGATTTCTCAGCTTCAGCTCGCCATGTAGGTTCACCATAGTCCAGAAACCTTATAAATACATGTATACATTAACAAGACAAATCCAGAAATTTCATTATGTATGGAAAATGCATCCCAATTTCATTCAGCATTTCAAAATATGTGGCAAATCTTCCAGAGCATTTCAGAGCTTCGTAAAAGATTAAAATTATTACAGCATGAAACAGAGGCAAAATAAAACAAGAAGAAGAAAAAAGAAAGGTGAAAATGTCAAGGGGAGAGATTCTCCAAAAACTAAGACCTCAAACCACACTGTGGGAACAGAGACCATCAGAGCCAGTCTTTAAGTGTAATGCTTATCAAATTCAATAAGAGAAAACTGAATAAACCGTAAGCCCTAAAAAATACTTGTGTGTTCTACAACAGAACCATGGACTCACCACTGATCACAAAGGGCAACCACGCACTCATCAGCAGAACGTGACATCACCAGCTTCTCTGGTTCTTTGTACAGAACAGCTTCTTTCTGCAAAGAGCAAAGGGAGAATTGAGATATTCATAATTGGATAAAAATTTCTGGCATTCTCATATTTTCCTGTTTTCTTGTTTCCTTTAGCTTGTTTAAAAAAAAAAAAAAAAAAACACAAGAAGGAGAGATGGGACTGTTTCAAAATGAAAAGCACTGCTGTTAATGGTACATTAATGACCATAGCACAATCATTATGTCATTTTCAAAGTCATGTCTATATAAAATGCTCACGTCTTTTATCATCTTTAAAATCAAATACTCACTTTTTCTATCATCTGACTCTGGATGATTTTTTTAACATCTTGCACCTTTTGACCTTCAAACCCTTTCACAAGCATCACCTGGGAGGATATTAATTGACGGAATGAAAAAAAAAACATTTATGCTATGATCAAAATATTAAACAAATGCGCTGAAAAAGTTATACATTTTGGTTTTGATGACTTATGATCTTAGTGTGAAAATTCATGTTATATGACTTCTAAGTGCACAATAACCCATGCTTACAGGTACACACGTGACATGAAATTTAAAAAAGGGGACAAATTATCAGTATTTTGAAAGACAGTCTCTCTTGTAATGGTGACTTAATCATGGCCTTTCAATTACAGCAAAAATGTTTCAAAATTAAACCATGTAGTCATGGAACCACACAAAAAAAAACAAAAAAAAAACTTACACCTTCATAGAATCCTTTTTTGTAAGTGTCTTCCTTGGCATCGACCAATTTGTCACGATCATTTTGGCTTACAACTTTGTACTTTTCACATGCTGCCACTGCACACAGGTTGCCATAACTTGGAACATCTATAATTGGCACCTGTCATGATAAAATATGCCCACAGACATGAAGTCATATTTTTCAAAGTGTCTGCTTAGTCAAGAATGAAGACTGTCAGAAGATAATGTTTAACAAACTCAGCCACTAGAGGCTAATTTCACTTGAATGCATGCAAGTAAAATATTACTCTTCATGACAATGATTCTTGTTCTTCATTGATTTCTGATTTCCCATCTCTGCCATAATGACATATGGGAATACCTGTTGGATTGTGTCAAATAGGGAAATGTGTGTCACTGTGCTCCTTACTGTTTGGATTTTGATAAGCATCAAACAGGCTTAGATTTTCATCAATCTTTGATTCACTTTCACAATGTGAAGTATTTAGATTGCAGTCATGTCTTTGACAAATCAATGAATTTGACAGAATTTTCAAATTTAAGCAAGATGTAGAAAATATAGAACTGTTTTTGAAAGATGATATAATTTTGGGAGGGATAATCTCAAACTTACAGGTTCAAATGGCACGACCATTTCATCTTTGATTCCATATTTTTCCCTCAGTTGCTGTGAAGAAATGTACAAAAACATATTAAAATTCAGATGTTAAACAAATAGAATAATAAAAACAAATTCAAGACATTTTGTAGTCTTTAGCTTTTAAAATCACATTCATTCTATGCACATGAAGACAATTATAATTAGTACCGTGCCATAAACACAAGGATTCACTGCATCAAAAGAAATGCCATTTTCACAAGCACGGCATGATTCCATGTGATTCTTTGAATAGACAAAGGACAATACTGAAGTTAAACCAGAGAAACAAAATAAATAAATTAAAAAAGGCTCCTAAACATGATAATCATCAGCATAGGTTGAAGCACGAAATGTGAAAAAAAGGGCATCATAAGGTTGCAGCACATACAAGTCAATGGTGACCGTTTCCATACATATAAAAAAGTAAGTACAAAAATTCTGAACTATTCAACACCTTCCTGAATACTTCACTTTTCCCTCTTGCACATAAAATTAGCCAAATAAATTGGGCCTACAGATGCATGATAACTTGGAATTAGTCTATAAAGATCCATATAAGGATAATAGGAAATAAAATAGAGACTCACTGGTTTATTTTTCAGATCTCGCAGAGCAGCAAAGTCATCGGGAGCATCTGACGGAACACTTGTCACAACACCCGTGCCTGTAGTGATTATGTGTTTGTATGGTAAACTCGGACACATAAGAGAAATTTTTCACCCGTAGAGATAGCTTTAAATTCAAAGATGCCCCATTAAAAAAAAAATAATAATAATAATGGCAGTAGATAAAATAAATTAAATAATTAATCCCTCAGTTAATTAGATACACGGACAAATAAAAAAAAATAAATAAAATAAATAACTCCAGAGAAAAACAAATTATAAACACCAAACTGATCCACATTTCTTATAAATTTAACGAACTGCACATAATTATCTGAAAAGTCTCTGGTCTATTTATTTAAGAATGAACACAAGATGGTAAACAGAAATAAGCTTCATCTGCCTGTAGCTAAACAAAAAGTGTGTACAATATAAAGAGCTTGTAAAAAAAACCTTTTTCCTCTTTAATAGTCAGCATTGGTAGAGTGTAGATGGTTTTGTAACTAGTCAGAGGTGCCTCCAGTGGAATCCCCATAATATCCTGCCAAGTTGAAATAATGCACAAAACTGATAAAAAAGCATGTAGGACAAAAGATAATCTAAAGCTTGTGAAATGTGAGTGTGCATGAGAAAAGCCACAATAAGTCGACAGAGCTGATTTTGAGAAAAACGGCTTTGAAGTGAAAATATGGGTCCGACACAAACTTCCAAGTTGGCTGTTGTTTAGGGGACCGTGGCATGTTACAGTGTAAACTGTAGATGAGCAGTGAACACTACTCACTATGATCTCTATAACGGCTAAGTCATTAGACTACGGTCTCCTAACATCAATCACTCCAATATTACTTGGTCAATGAGCTATTGCCACTTATAGGATTAAATGCTGTTTTCTCAAAATCTTGTTATAGGTGGGGTCACTGACTTCAATTTATCAGAAATGTCTTGTCTTTTATACGTACAGAACTCAAAATGTCATGTTGCCGACTTATTGTGGGTTTTCTCAAGCACACTCACAAATTGTTTCAATGTGGTAAAATGTAATTATGAAAAGATTTTGTATAATAACTGTGAATTTAAACAATAAGGCTGTCTTAAAGAAATTGACAAGATTAAAACACAAACAGCACTTTTCACTTTATTACTGGAAAAAAAAATTAGCTTTTCTGCAGTTTTCTCTCGGCCATCCTAAAACAATACAAAGTCCACAACTCATGAATATCTTGATTTTGAACATACCTGTCCCACAAGTTCAACCAGTACATCCACTTTCCCATTCTCAGGGGTTATGTCCTGATAGCACATGTTGCGAGCAGCTCTGCGAGTTGTCACAAACACATCACCATTTTTGGTCAGAATGGCTACATACTTCATATCTGGCCTCACCCAACAATTGGTCTGTCCAAACATGGTCTCTGGTCTCAGTGTGGCTGCCACCAGATACACTTTCTTGCCTTTCAGAGATCTGCAGAATTTTAAAACATTTTTTAAGAATGTAGATTCTGCTGAGTTTTTACTCAGTTTTTACCTACAAATACTGGCCATGTCTCCCAAAAACACAAAATAAAAAGAAGTTGAATTTGAGTTAAGAAAAAAAAAATTAGAAGACAAATAAACTGAACATATATACAATTTACCTTCACTCCTCTGGAAATTGCTCCAGCTCAGTGCATATTTCAAATACAAAAAATAAAATAAAAATCTACCCAACATTCACAAACATACAGAAGACTTACGCTAGTTTTGCTGGATATGGCTCTTTCACTTTCATCTTGATTAGAGTGTATTCTTGTGGACCAACACCCTAAAATCAAGAGCAGAAAGCCATTTTGTAATATTACCGAATTGTAAAATGACAACTTCTTCCACAGCTGTTATATTTTATTTTGGTCTCGTCATTTTAATGCTCTTTGTTTCCAACCAATACAATTCACATTACATCAATCTATTTTTTCTGTCATTTTTCATGGTGTGCAAACTTTACACAAGAAGGAATGCTCACTTTGAATGTTAAAGTAAAGATTCATTTTAGTTTACAATAGTTTTTTCCTTCAAAATTAGCAGTTGCATCACAATCACTTCAAAAGGTGTGCAACTGTGGAACAAAAAAGGTCATTTACAGACTTACTTCTCCTGAGCTCCTGTCATGGTCCATGCAGGGCTGGTTGTCTTTTGGTGAAAAAATTGTGTATCTGCAATATAAGTATTAGCCTCATGAGATGCTTTATCCCCATCATGTTAACAACTTTAGCATCAGTGTTTTTACAATGTCGTTCTAATATCTTATTGAGTGCTACTCTTCAGACATGGTCTTTCTTTCCTTTCTTTACAGTTTATCACTGCAATTTTACAATATTTCTTCTCTTACAACAAAACACAATGAGAAACATTAGATAAAACCAAATTAAGCAAACAAGACTGATGAACTATTTATCAATATTTATGCATTTTCATTTTCATGGTTGCTCTCTCAGATACACATGTTCATTCATTCATTCATACCTCTTGCCAAATTTGACCTTATTTCTGTCCTTGAAGCGTAAAAAATTCCATCTCACAAAAGAATCAAAGTATGGATTAGCATCGGTGGTGAAAAAACTTCTGCGCCAGTCCACCTAGGAAAAAAAAATATTTCAGGTAAAATAAACAAAAACTTATGAATGGAGAAATTCTTGAATAAAAATTATGTGAAAAAATGAATAAACTTTAGTGCAAAATAATAAATCATGATTTCTTTTACCACAATTACAAATTTAAGAATTATTCTACGCAATGCCCTTCGAGACTTTTCACAGTACAACAAATAAACATCGAACAAATGTCATTTCTGTGCCACATCTCATAAATCATTTGCATTCTTTATCAATAAATCAACGTTCATTTAAATCTGTGGCAAAGAATGATAATATGGCATGCAGAATATTTAATATTTAAGTAAAAAACTGTCATGGTAGAGCAACAACATACAAAAGCACTAATGAAAAACTATTACCACAATCCTATCCTTGGTATATTATACAACCTGTATAAAATTCAACTCATTTAATTACTGTACTATACATAATTAAGCTATAGTCACCTTAACTCCCATACGTTTCAGATCTCCAATCCAGTGAGGTGGAAAGTATTCTAGCCAGTACTGAGGATCTGAAAACTTCTTAACCTCATCATCAGTCATTCCCATGGAGGACATGATCTGCCACTGATACTTCAGTCCTCCTGTCTTAGCTGCCACTTTGCTCTGCAAGAAGTTCCAAGACCAAGTAACTCTTACAATTCATCTTAACATATAGCATCACATTATTTGCAATAGGGGATTAGATCTCTCTTCTTGCATTCAGTTTCCAACCAGCAATTGTGTATCAAATCAATACTGCGTGAAAATTCATGCAAAAAAACCTCACTCAAGCAGACGAAGTGCAAAATGTGAACTGAGAAAATAAAAATTTTAAGCACTTTCAAAATACAAGGTTTTGTCTCCTCTTGAGGACCACCCGTAATGATATATAATATTTAAAGCCATAAACCATTAATGATGACATTTTTAAGGCCCTTGTGTTACAATGGTGTAAGAGCTTACCATTAAGCAAGTGAGATATAAATCCTATTGTCAAAATAACAGGTTACCAAAGTGGCCAAGAAATAATCAAATCTCAATTTATTTACTTCCCACAAAATGTTATCTCAATCCACTTTCATTTTCCATTAAAACGTAACATACTAAGAATTTAAGGTAACTTTTTCACAGAAAGTCTTCCCACTGACCATATTTCACATTACTTATTCATGATACATGTGTCAGTAAGGTTCTTTACCAGAAAATGTTGGTTTCACAGGCATTGCAATAGTTTTTGAGTCCAGAATCCTACCTTTTTAGATTTGGACTTGTCTTTTCCAATCTCACTCTCTTTTGGCTTTGGCTCAGCTACCGTCTCTTCATCTGGAGGAAACTGTGGTGGACATCCAAAATCTTCCATCTCCCTTTGCAACTTGTCAGCACATGCCTAGGATATTGGAGGAAAATAATGAAAGGCACTTTTCTGTAAAAACATGTATCTCAAAAGATTCTCTCAAATTTACACACAGTGATAATTCTGGAAATAGAAAGTTATTTTGAATACAAGTTCAGCTTAAAGTTGTATTTTCTCAATCAGTGAATTACCAAAAGTGTTTGTCTACTGCATCAAAACTAAACATAAAAAGTAAAATAATGTTTCTATTATACCTTGATGGGCATACCAGTGCAGTGCATGCCAAAGGGAAATAAGCATTTCTTTCCCAACATACGCTGAAAGCCAACTGCAAACTAGAAAGAAAAAACACAAATGGTTTTAATTATTTTTTCTCATTTCAAAGAGCTTTTAATGGCCCAACAGTCATTAATCATGGAAATACTTCCTCATCAAGACAATAAAAATAGCTGTGGCAAAATAAATTATGTTTGAGGTCATTTTCATGTCTCACACATTATAATGTTACCATTAGTCTACTTGGGTGAAAACATTTCCCTTTCCATATTTTTCATAACAAATAAAAAATACTCAAAGCAAATTCTGTTCTTTCAAATATTTAGACCTCATGTAAAATTTACCTTTATGAACCAAAGACTGAAAAGGTCAACATGCTCCTCAATATCATAATTAGAGAATGTGATACCAATTAATTTAAAGTCAACTTACATCTTGAGCAGTTTGTTGCTTAAACTACTTTACATCACTGATTGGCTAGCAGCAAATTCCTCTGAGCTTTGGTCTCACAATGAACTTATGTTTGTTCAATGTTAATCTTTCAATAGACAACTGAATATTATTTTTCTTCTTTATAATCACAGTATGTCAGTGCTTGTCAGTTACCGTGTCACATCCCTTTGAAGTTTATTTAAGGAATGTTGGAAGGAGTATTAGTTTATCTTAAATGTATTCTAACCACTGATGCTGATTCACATGCACTGTTTGCACTGGTTATGGACACGAATATGAAAGAGATGGGATAAAGCCAAATGGTTTGACTGGCTGGCTTTGGATGATGCCTCTTTTTCACATACAAGGAAACATGCTGCTATTCAAAGTGAAATCATAAACAATAAAATATTCACAGAACAAGTCTACAGGCATCATTTGTACATCAGCACTCTCATCCATACCACAATTTTTAATCAAAATTATGTTGGCGTTTGGCAACATGGCATTTTCTCAACAACAACAAAACAATACAACTGAAAGGTGATTAATAAAACACACAACAGATCAAATCTGCTCACTAGCAGCTCAAGAATATAGGAATGACATTGATTAATTATCGATCAATATTATCTCACCTCACACTTTGACAGACTGAATGTGTGTCCCAGATGTGCTCGTCCATTCATATATGGGAAAGGAAAAGTTACCATGTACTTTTCCTGTCTGCAATACATTTTGAAACCCTGATAATAATCTCACATTGTTTCATCAATCATTTTTTTCTTTTTTTTTTAACATGAAGCCATATATAGATCTAGAGACAACATTTTTTTCCTTTAAGAGTGAAAATCTGGACTATGCTTTTGTGGATAAAACATCAAGCACTTTACAATGTCATGGAGTATAATCAGTTTGCTTATCATTATATTGGCATCACAACATAGTCATGCACACTGGAAAGACACTTGACCAATATAATCAGTGAAATATTAAGTGAGGAGAAGTGATTGACAAACCATGGGTTGTGGTTTAAAAAAGGTAAGAGGATACAGTAATTACTTTCCAAAGTGTAAGTTAAACATCATAACATGACATTCCATATCTGTGAAACTACAGAATCAAACAAGTAATGACCAAACCTTTCCCCTTTGCATCCCTTTGGAGGAGCATCCTCTTCAAAGATTTTCTCTCTTTGCCATCGCTCCTGCATGGACTTCTCAATGTCCAGCAGTTCATCAAGTTTAGCTGTGCTTTTCCTTTCAGACACAATGTCTACTTTCTCTCCCTTCTCCATCATTCGAACTCTGGAAAAAAAATTAATAAAAAAATTGTCTGTTTTAAATAATTTATCAATCACTGAATCACTTTAAAAGTCAAACTGTGATGGACAAAACCCCTTTTCTCACTCACCCATCCCCCAAATAGAGAGAGAAAAAGTGAGAGAGAGTGCATGTGGTGGTCTTATCATGAGTGATAAGCTGAAGCAAATGTCATAAAGTAAACTGGTGGGGACGATAACTGCGAAAAAGTGGACCTGCACCCTGTTTCTTAGTTTCAACATTCTTCTAAATCAAAAATGCAAGAGCCATTAATTCATACAGAATTCATTTTAACACTGTGACAAAACATGGTTTTATTAACTTTTGGACTAGATATAATTTATATGTAATTTAAGGGCAAAACACATAGGAATAAGATTTTAACTAGCTAGAACTAAAAGTAGAACTCACTGTGTATAATTTATACTGAAGCACAAAATAGAGAGCTGTAGGCTACTATAAAAGCTTGAACGTGAGTGAAAAAAGCTTACTTACATTCCAAAATACCAAAAACTCTTTTTAAAAGCCAGTTTAAGGTAATTTTATTCTGCTGTGTAAAATTCTCCCTGATCAAAATATTGTATGGAGTCCAGTGAATTATGTTTTAAAAATGACAATGTCTTGTATTTTTCAATTCACAGTTCCAGACATTACAGATCATATAGGCTCGAGAGTCAAATTCAAGTTGTTTTTTCATGATGCTCTCTTTTTAGTGTGGAGAAGAACAAGAAGAACTTTCATGCTTCTTATAATATTACCAATTATTTGGCTTGTAAAATTGCAATCATATGATATGAATCTACTGTAAAAGGCAAAAGACTTCAAATACTGTTTCTAAAGCCCTGACAATGCAGCCTACACACTTAAAACCCTTTAGCTCTCATCTCACACTCAGGGATGGCATACAGTTACACAGTAGGACATTACATATCGACGGTGAAACTCGCAAACCGTGTAACTCTAAATTTCATTGTTTTGAGAAAATGGCAAAAAACTACTTTGCTGTTGAAATACAATCTGAGAATCATTCAAGTTAAACGGTTTGCACACATGACCAATACACCAAGAGTTTCTTTTTGAATTTTATTATAGAATATTGCTGTAGATGGTGCACAATCGTTGTGTGGTGCCATTTATTTAGCAAAAAATCAGAGCTAACCTACTTTTAGACTTCCACGGTTTGCGAGTTTCACCGTCGATATAGATCTATATTATATAATACAAGGACGCAACTTAACAAATGTCTGTGTGCGGAGAGTCACGGGGGGCACTGCAATTTAACCCCCCTGGCAAGTTAGACCTCTAGGTGGATGTTTCTATGGTAAATGCAGGGCTCGACGATAAATAGTAATAATAGGCCTACACAGAATATGAAATAACCTAGGTGCGAGACTCATAATTTATAGTACCCCTCCCCAAATCCTGCTACTGAATTTAAATTCAAACCTCCACCATGTCTGTTCTGACTTTTGAATGTAGCATTGTGGCAATTAATCACGTTCTTCACTTCTTGTGTGTGACATGAAACAATTTATAAATTTGGCATCACATTCTTTCTGATATTTGCACTTCCCACTGAAACCCCTTTCACAGTGGTAACCAATAAATAATTAACTATGACGTGTTAGCCTGGACATTCATATTACAGTCTTGCATTTCAAAGCCAAAATAGTCTTCCTTACCCGTACCGGCTTTGCTACTTAATTTAAACGCTGTGGCTATTCTTACGGCAGCCTACCAACTGTTAGTCCATTGTCAGATTGATATGTAACGACGTGAGGGTCTAGTCAGTTTGTATCATCGAGGCCGTAGGCCGATGTTCGTCTGGGCAGTAGTCAGATTGACATATCAGGGTGAGCCGCCGGGGTAGCTATGTATTGTTTTCACTCGTTAACTCTAAGAAGGACTTCCGAATGCATTCTATAGTCCGAGTGAAAACAATACATAGCTACCCCGGCGGCTCACCCTGATATGTCAGTCTGACTACTGCCCAGAAGAACATCGGCCTACGGCCTCGATGATACAAACTGACTAGACCCTCACGTCGTTACATATCAATCTGACAATGGACTAATATAGCCTAGGTAAGTTGGTAGGCTGCCGTAAGAATAGCCACAGCGTAATTTAAAAGTTCTAGATTCTATCTATACTGCTAGATCTAGATCTAGATGTGTCACCAGCTGTTCAACATTCAGATTCGTGTAGATCTAGATCTAGATCTAGTACTGTAGTATGCCAGTATGGACAATAGTCAATAGATCTAATCTAGATCTAGAAATCTAGATCTAGATCTAGACTCTATAGGCCTACTAGTGTAGCTGATAGGCCTCTCGAGTCGATCTGCAGACAGAACACTTGCTTGTAGCTTAAAATTAATAAAGGCGCTAAAAATAAATACCTTCTGAATGATGAAAGACAGAGCAATTAATGGTAAGTGCCGGCTTTGAATGCGAGTATGGAATCACCGTCACCGTCCTTACTGTTGAATGTTGATGCAAGAGGTAGGTAAGCCCAGAAGCCAGTTCAGAGATCAGAGAATTGTTGTCGCAAACCGTAAACCATGCGTAGCCAAAAGTACAGTTGTGATGTCGAAACTGTATTTTACGACATTGACATAGCTTTAGCTCAAGGTGCTATTTATAACCTCCTTGTTGTAGAGCCCAAGACCCACTTTGGGTAGAGCTCATGGTAGAGCTAGAAACTAAAGATACGGGACAAACAAAACAATAAAATGTGCATTTGGTGGTTAAGGCAACAGACTTTGCATAGTTGTTGCAGGTTGGCATACAAATAATCATGGATGTAGGACCACCATACCAGATGACATTGATCGCTCAAAATGACCTCTGATTTCCTTAATATTTCTTTGTAGGCTATGTATTTTGAAAGGCATCGATTCAGAGCTAGAAAAAGTGAGAGAAGAGTGATTTTTAAAGTTTTTTTAATTTTTGATGGGTACAGTGATGCTCCACATTCCTTTTTTAATGACTATTTAACGTTCCATAGTGACCCTCAGACTGACCCGTCACCCGTGGTCATTACGACACCAAAACTGTTAATTGTTATTTTCCATAGATTTGAAATTGAAAATGGGCAGTACGTGCTCACATTCCGCCGTTAGTGGCCAGACTGACCACTGGTACTCTCAGTCTGGCCACTAAGGCGCCACATTAACTGACCTGAATGACTACTTCTGTCAAATGCTCAAATTTATAATTTATCATATTCTGGAACACTAGAAATGTTTCGTTAGTATCATGGTGTGTGAAATTTGATGCTGGTATTAATAAAACATGACCCCCTGGCCTTAATTCTGTTCGGTTCCTGTCATCAGACCAAATCAAATCAACAATGGAATGAGGACCTACAGACTGTCAGGGACATGGCCTGCTGCCAGACATTTTCGTCTATTCCGAGGCAGGCAAGAGAGTGGTCATGATTGAGCTGTCAGTCGCGCTGGTAAACATAAAATTCAAACTGACCATGTCCAGGGATGTGGGCAAGGAAATAGCCAGAAACGGACAATCATCGAAAGTTCCCATGGTCAAGATCGGTTTCAGAGGATTTGTGGGAACACCAGTATACAGTCCGGAAAGCAGGCTGGCATGAGGGGCCGAAAGAGGTTAACAACACTGACGACGTTGACAGATGTGACTGAAAAGACTTTCAGCAGGATATGGAACAAGTAGCCTACATTAGAATGACCAAAACAAAACAAACAAAAAAAGTGAAACTGACCCAAACTGTTGCATTACCATGGCGATCTTATAAACTATATATATATGCACTCCGTCTCTCACAAATGCAAAGACAGGGACAAGGTGGTCTAGAGGCAAGGTGTTCGCCTCTCATGCCAAGGGTCCCGGGTTCTAAACCCGGGCAGTGCAGGCATGTTGGAAAGTGGATTTTTCTCATATTTTCAAGTCCCTGGTCCTATTGGGGGGTAGGATCGAGTAGTTCTTGGAAATTGGATTTTTCTCATATTTTCAAGTCCCTGGTCCTATTGGGGGGTAGGATCGAGTACCTAGTCCTCTCGGATAAGGACGAAAAAATTCGGAGGGCCCGTGTGCACGTTAAAGATACCTTGGCAGTTGGAAATCGTAAAGAGCAGGCCGAAAAGCCGCTGCCCGGGCAAAATTGAAATTAATAGATTAAAATATATCCATATCATCTCCCCCCCCCCCCCCCCCCCCGCCAGAACAAGAAATAATAAAACAAGTAAAATGAGGTGTAAATGCCAAGGACAGCGAACCTCCTAAAAATAAAGACCTCAAATCACAAATGCAAAGAATAATGACTGAGGTCACCATCGAGATGTGCTGGCACCAAGCTAGAACTTTCTTACCCGATGTCACGAGCAGAGTTAGGGTCTTGGGGATGTTACGACTGCACGAGAGGCAGCTAACTCACACTCGGACACAACCACACAAGAAAAGTACTAAATAACTAGAGCGTATATATGTCAGGCCGGTCAGGCCATAGTTTACATAAATATTAATAACAAAACAAAAGACAATAGAGGTATATATTCAAACCAAAAACTCTAATTAATAACTTAACCAATGATATTCATGTAACTATGGAGGTACTGCAATCAATAGTAAATAGGTATATTATACGAAACTGGATATCAATTTAAAGTGACAGTTGAGTCGCCACTGGCCAGTCGCCAGGCAAACTCTCCATAAATCATATGGGCTTAAATGTTAGGAGAGCCCAGTACGTTCAAAGCCTACAGAAGCACTCTTCGGCTTGTAGGTAATTTAAGCAGTTGCCAAAAGACTATATTTTATGCACAATCACTATTCAATTCATCAACAATGTGCTATATTATTCCAATCATACTATGGCAATAGATCTATCATACAGGACACTCGTGGTCGAGTGCCAGCTGGGGTTTCCTTAGTCTTCCTATGAGGCTGTAGTTCTCTCTCTATCTCCGATCTCTATTATACTTGAATAATTAAGATATATTACCATTGCTCACGCCTACTGAGAGGCGCGAACATCAAAATAGCGCAGCGTGGGCTTTCAAAGGTCAGCCCACTCAGACCTTTCTTTCTAGAGCTCAGTCAGTCCGTTAGCAAGGACTTCTTAGTCTTCAGACCACACAGTTCAGGTACTGGCCAACCGGAGATACTTCACGAAACGATGCTTCTCTCGTCTGTATTCCCCTAATCTGAACGTTACACGATGTTATATACTATCTAACTACCCAGCGTGCTAGTCCGCTGGCCCAATTAGTTCAGCTATCTCATAGGTCGAAACCTCCCACCATTTTAACTGTAGTAATACGTCTGCACTATTCTACCAGCCAGTTAACGTGCAAAAACTTGTCTAGTCATACTTAACAATGTCAACTGTCCCCACCTTGTTTCACCCCTACTCCATTACTTATTAATCACGAACATTAAAACCGACAAGCGTGACTCCAGCAGTTTAACTTTACATTTATTTACTCACCAACTATAATTTGGCGAGGACCGTTCAAGGCCACCAGCCAATTTCTCATGGCCCTGGTAAACAACAACAACTCACTCTCTGCGTGAGTTTTAATAATATCCGAATCATGACACATCCCCCACCCCAGTTAAAATTTGCAATTTTAACGATATAAATTATTATCGTAAAGGGAAGGCATGAGTCGAGAAATTGCTCGAAAGGTTAACTTAACTAAGAATACTAGGTAATAACTAAGACTAGTACTAAAGTTGAAAAAAACCTACAGGACGGGTATCATTGATGGACAAAACTTCATGAAAATCTTAAGGCTCCGTCCAAAAGTATATATCTCTCTGAGGATTAAATCTTACCTCTAAATACGTAGATATTAACAATCATAACTCTAAAATTTTTAGAGTACAACACTGATCCTGTGCGAATGTCATCAGGAATGCACACATACAATGAATAATACTCAAGAAAAGATAACTATAGTAGCATCGATGGCATTAGTGGATCTGGACTCCTGGTCTGCCATGACCTCTCGTCCTCGACCCTGGGCAACAACGTCTGGTGTGGCCAAAATACGGGTCGACGTCAGTAAAATAGCTGTTGGAACAAAGGAAAGCACAGGGGTAGGTGAAAAGTGTTCACAATGGGTGAACCATATGTGATACCATCCCTCGGTCTCTGAATGAGGTGCTAATCAGTATCCAACGCCAGTACATATGACAGACCTAAATAGGAGAACAAAATTTCTGGTGCATCACAACTAGAAATTTCGGCATAGTTAAGCTTAATTAACACTAACAGAAGCGTCCTTAAGATAAATTAATCTGATGTTCTCGTTTAAAATCCGCGTAGCCCTCGTCTTGAGTTAAGAATTACATAGCGCTTCTCGCATTTAACACTAATCTAGATCTCAAATAACATTATAATTAAATCTTTCCAACATCCAATCCGGTATAGATGAGATGCCACGAGGCGATAGCAGTTAATTTAATGCGCCGTTTCCGTACGCAAGCCATGCACACGTCAAGTGTCACAGTCATCTCGGTAATATAGTCATAATCGGTTCAATTCAATATCCATATCTGGTATGTTCTTAGGTAACTCATCCACTGGCCACATGGATAGTCACAATCATAATCGGTATTACGTTAGATGGTCCACGAAACGCGGAAAACCATAGACATAATCGGTTGTATAAAAAACAACTCCACACTTCTCCAAAACTTCTTAAAACGCGACCACGCAGTGTCCTCTGTTACCACTGCAAAAAACTCTCAAAAACGCGAACACGCAGTGTCCTCTGTTACCACTGCAAAATATCTCAAAACGCGAACACGCAGTGTCCTCTGTTACCACTGCAAAATATCTCTCAAAACACGAATACGCAGTGTACTACGTTAGCACTGCCAAACATCTCACAAATAATCGAAAAATACCAATATCATCCATCCCACGAGGCAATCTCATTGTTGCTCTCCTCGGGTCGACGTCATACGCAGACGACTAAAAAAAAGTATCCTCAATATATATAATTCTCATAGCTCTTATATTGATATCACCTCGACACTGATACAGACTCTTCCCCTGAGACAATTCATTGCTCCTTCGGGCGGCGGCATCAGCCGACAATAAAACCAATACTCACTATTCATCACTACACAAAAAGGTCACCTCCCTAAACAGTCTAATACTGTCCTCTCGGGAGCCCGTCAATTTAAAGACGAGATCGGTATAAATTAATAATTAGCAAGAACTGGCAGTGTACTCACTGCACGGATTCCAACAATTCAATAATAGTTGTCACTTAAACAGTGTTGTCACTCCACAGCACAGGAGGGTTAATTCTTAAAAACTTTTCCCTCTCACCAAGCCAAGTTACCTCTAAAAACCCGCTCAACGTGTCAAAACACGTGAATCAATGGAAGTATGTAATCAAAAAAAATATTAAAAAAATAAGTGTAACCAAGAAAGATAAATACTATATAACGAATATATAAAAAGGTAATACATTACAAACAAGACGCAAGAGGAACAGAACGAACGATAAATTACAATAAGACGCTAAACTAACAGAAATCACGAACGACAACAGACCCGACTAACCTGAAACTATGTACAGAAAGGTAAGAAAAGCACAAGAGAGACGTCTTCCTATAAGTACGAGGAAGATAGAGCGCTAACAATCTATACGAATAACAGGTCCCTACAGAACTATTCAAGGCAAAGCGTATCTCCTATCCGTTTTAAACGCCATCTAGATCTGCTAGTCTGGCAAAAAGAGGTATGCTAAGTCTCGATCCCTTCCAACCACCCGCCTATCTAATCTAACACAAAAGAAAAAAATAATGCCTGTCAAAAGTAGGGGAGCTGGAACGACGAACCCCTCAAACGAAGACAAATACAGATGGTTCACTTAACTGGGCAAAATGGACTGGCTCTTTCCTTTGGTCCACAGCGCTGGTCTTGTCTTTTCCTGATGCTAGCTGTCAGTCCCTCGTAGTGGTCCCAGGATCAATGACGAGAGGACATGCCAGACATGTGGGGGAGAAACAAAAACAAAAAAATCAGCAGTATACAAAACTATAAACTACAAAAATTACATAAATAACAGTGGAGTCTTAGAGTGGTAGACCTGCAGCTGTTGACGGGGTCCTCTTCCGATGATAGTAGTGTTCTCTAGATGTCAGAAGGTGACGGGTCCTCTTCAGATGTCAGTGGGGTCCCCTCCAGATGTCACGAGCAGAGTTAGGGTCTTGGGGATGTTACGACTGCACGAGAGGCAGCTAACTCACACTCGGACACAACCACACAAGAAAAGTACTAAATAACTAGAGCGTATATATGTCAGGCCGGTCAGGCCATAGTTTACATAAATATTAATAACAAAACAAAAGACAATAGAGGTATATATTCAAACCAAAAACTCTAATTAATAACTTAACCAATGATATTCATGTAACTATGGAGGTACTGCAATCAATAGTAAATAGGTATATTATACGAAACTGGATATCAATTTAAAGTGACAGTTGAGTCGCCACTGGCCAGTCGTCAGGCAAACTCTCCATAAATCATATGGGCTTAAATGTTAGGAGAGCCCAGTACGTTCAAAGCCTACAGAAGCACTCTTCGGCTTGTAGGTAATTTAAGCAGTTGCCAAAAGACTATATTTTATGCACAATCACTATTCAATTCATCAACAATGTGCTATATTATTCCAATCATACTATGGCAATAGATCTATCATACAGGACACTCGTGGTCGAGTGCCAGCTGGGGTTTCCTTAGTCTTCCTATGAGGCTGTAGTTCTCTCTCTATCTCCGATCTCTATTATACTTGAATAATTAAGATATATTACCATTGCTCACGCCTACTGAGAGGCGCGAACATCAAAATAGCGCAGCGTGGGCTTTCAAAGGTCAGCCCACTCAGACCTTTCTTTCTAGAGCTCAGTCAGTCCGTTAGCAAGGACTTCTTAGTCTTCAGACCACACAGTTCAGGTACTGGCCAACCGGAGATACTTCACGAAACGATGCTTCTCTCGTCTGTATTCCCCTAATCTGAACGTTACACGATGTTATATACTATCTAACTACCCAGCGTGCTAGTCCGCTGGCCCAATTAGTTCAGCTATCTCATAGGTCGAAACCTCCCACCATTTTAACTGTAGTAATACGTCTGCACTATTCTACCAGCCAGTTAACGTGCAAAAACTTGTCTAGTCATACTTAACAATGTCAACTGTCCCCACCTTGTTTCACCCCTACTCCATTACTTATTAATCACGAACATTAAAACCGACAAGCGTGACTCCAGCAGTTTAACTTTACATTTATTTACTCACCAACTATAATTTGGCGAGGACCGTTCAAGGCCACCAGCCAATTTCTCATGGCCCTGGTAAACAACAACAACTCACTCTCTGCGTGAGTTTTAATAATATCCGAATCATGACACCCCACATGATTATGCAAATTCACGAAACACAGGAGAAGCGTCCAATACCAGTCTTTGTTTTTTGACACCGGCAAAGACCACATAATATAGCTGTAAATTTCCCTTTACACGGTGTTTTATAAGGGGCAAACAAAAGAGTGCATATATATGTGCCTATGGCTATGTGGGTAAACAAAATGATTATTATGGAGATCAATTTCATGCAGTCAGTCAGACTTAAGGAGAGAAATATAGGATAGGTAGACAGACGGATAGATAGATAGATAGATAGATAGATAGATAGATAGATAGATAGATAGATAGATAGATAGATGGAATTTAGTAGGCAGGCAGACAGACAGATAATCAAGTGTATAAATGGATGAGGATGGATGGATGGACGAACAGACGGGTGGATGGATGGATGGATGGAAGTATTCACGATCAGTAAATCAGGGCTGGATTAACTAGGTTAATCACTTACATGTAGCAAGTACAAGTAGTGGCAAAACTCATCAGGGAAACACCAGTACATGTACATGTACTTGTCTGTGCCCTAACGATGCTTCGCGATTATTCGTGCAATATCAAATCCAATCATTGTAAACCAATAATCCTTATCTGTGTACAGATTTTCTGTTTATGTGGGATGTGAAATTGTACGACTGTATTGTACATGTATTTAATATGACACAAATAAAAGTTTAGAGTTTACCACATAGATTTGTCTATCACTTCCTTAAAGTTGGTAGGATTTACATAGGGGCGGGTTTCCTACATCAAACCAACATTGGCACGATGTTGTAACCAGCGGATCTACATTGAAACGATGTCTTTGCAGACTTGACATCAATCCTAAAGCTGGCCACACACCTCAAGTATGTATGACAAGTTTAACTGATAGGCTACACAGAATGGTACTGGCGGCTTGGTGATGTGTGGCATTACTTGAAGCTTGGGCAAGGAAGTTGGCTCCATTCGGCTTGGCATGAAGGAGACCGTGAGTTCTGTTTGGTGCTTTCTCGTCATGCCAGCATGCGCTACAGTTCCCCCCTCCCTTCGCTTGCCCACGGTCTTGATCTTGTAAATGTGTAGTGCCTTTAGAGTGCTAATTTCTATTGTGAATGGTATTAAGGGATAGGCAGAGCTCCGGTCTAGATCTATTCATCTTTCGAAATTGCCTAATCGTGAGTCTTGAGATGGCTTCCTTGTCTAGAAAAAATATTCTGGCTTTTACTGAACTCTACAAATCATACGAATGTTTGTGGAAGATCGAATCAAAAGACTATGGTAATAGGATTTTAAAAGAAAGTATACATGTATAATCAACTGGTACAATTCGTGCAACAGTTTGATAAAACGTCAAACAGAGAAATAATCATTTAATAACCAATTTTTGGCCCACAATGATCTCTTCTTCCTTCAATTCGACTTTTCATCACAAAATGAACAGAAAGAGCACACAAAACGATTAACTCGTCTCTTCAGGAAGCTATTTCTGAAGCAATTTGTGCAATAACTGGTACACGCGTGTGAAGTGTACGCGCGGCGCATGAACGGGGCTTGAAGAGTGGTTGCACCATGGATGTACCCAAAACTGACTAAACTGAAGAAGCTGCAACATGAGTAACACTTTTTGAACGTTCATTATCATCAGAATACTGCGGCTGGATTTTTTGTAGAGTTTTTGTTGATTTTTTTAATCACCCATCTGGTCACTTTTCCTACTTCATTACCCCTTTTCTGCTACCCTGGTTATCTCTACACTTTTTCATCAATTAGAAGATGTAAATTTCCTCTCTGGTCTGATGTATGTGAGAACTTCATTCAAAGTTTGAGTTTTATACCCATTTATTTGCATTAATCATTTAAATAATGGCCCATCTGGTCTCTTTTCCTACTTCATTCCTCTTGTTCTGCTACCCTGGTTATCCCTACACTTTTTCATAAGATTAGATGTACCTGTACAGTTCCCCTTTGGTTTTATGTATGTAAGAACTCCATTCAAAATTTCCAGTTTATACTCATCTATTTGCTTTAATCATTAAATTAATTCTTTGAATAAATGCTCTATTGTACAGTTCTTGGTAGTCAGTTCTTCTAACCTCATCTCATCCAATGGGACATAAAGAAAATATAACTGTTTACTTCATGCCACCATTAAATCTTTGCTAACCGAGCCATGACTGGGCACACCATACGCGCTGGGCCAGTCTAGCAGACAACGCACGCGGCGGAACTCTTCGCCTTTGTATTTAACGATCGATTGCACCGTCTTGGTATAGTGGGTCTTGGGATGTACCACATGACCCATGGAGGTGTTATTAATAGCTCCATGACATGACCTGGGTTGCACAAGGGAACATGATTCGATCCGCTTGATCAAATCCGTTTGTAGGTGTGCGGCCAGCGTAAGGCCAAGGGTCGGATTTGCCTAGTGTTGCTGGCGGGGATATTTGGAAATGTATTTTGGAATTTTCTACTCTAAAAAAAAAAAATGAGAACAAGAAATTCAGGACTGTTACACTTAGTGTAGCACAATTTTATATTTCATTGAACTTTGAAGGGAAAGAAAAGGACCTAAAGTTGAAAGTCTTTCTCGTTTTCCTTGCTTTTTTTTGAATTTCCTACTTTTCTTTTCTTCATTTTTTTTTTTCAACCGCAAGTGCCAATCCCCATAAATATCCGCCAGGAGTTCATTTCACTGTGTGTGGTTTAAAAAAAACATGATTTTGCTGTAATTGTAGAGATTTAACATAACGTTATGTATACGAACACTAAAATATAATTAAGTTTTGATAAGCAGGCTGTCTAAAGCAGTGGTTCTCAACCTTTTTCAGGTAATCGCACCCCTCTCCCTCAGGCTCCAAATTTTGTCAACCCCCCCCCCCCCCCTCCAGCCATAATTTTTATATCCCTACTCAAACCCAGCAGATACCGGTACATTTCATAAGAAGAAGACAGACAACACGTAGGGGCCTACGTGTCTTGATGTAGAGTTTTTCAGCCAGGCCTTGTTCACGAGAACAGGCATGTTGATCATTCATAATAAAACAGAAAGCATTCTTCATCAAATGCACTAAAAAAAAATATTTAAAAAATGTGCCTCCATAAAACCTACGCGCGCCGTTGAACAAGTCAACAGCTGCCCTGTATTTGCCAAGTCGCCCTCCATTCATGGTTTGCATACTCTCCACCAATCACCCCCCCCCCCTTCATCGTTTTGGCCATTTTCTTCGTTTCGCCCCTGGTCTAAAGCAATACCCTAGTGCTAATACGATGTACGGTATTATGAGATTGCGATATGTGAATTAGATGTATTATGAATTTGGGAATAAACAAAAACAAAACTAAAAAATCCCAAATAATGTCCAGTGCACGTTTATGCAAGAACAACTGACTTGAGATAGTGCAATGGCCTAGTGGTTAGAGATTTTGAGCCAAGTGTGAGGTCCCAGGTTCGAATTCTGTACGAGCTGGAGCCCTAAACTAATCTTTTGTGGTACATGTATTGCAACTTGTAAGGCATAAATTTACTTGTTGGCGGCCTGATAGTGATAGAGCTCGAAGTCCTGTGTTTGATTACGCTGGAAAGGGAAGTAAACCCAACAAAACAAAACCAACATTCAACAGACCAAAATTATTTGGGCATGATAGGACGATTGTCTTTATAATTTATTGTTAAATTAATTACCAGTACCAGCATCATTGTCTGTAGGCTACAGTTTTATTTTGTAACCAAAGTTGGTATTCCTGTATTTGTGACCAGCATCTTTTGTTTGTTTGTACACGTCTTTGATCCCATTTTGGGAAATTTTGCCTTAGTGTCACTGCAGCCCAGTTACAACTGGAGCAGACACGTCGTCGGAAGGGAGTGGTAGGGATAAATTTTATTTAATTTTGCCCGGGCAGCGGCCTGTTTGGCCTCATCATCATCATTGCCTTTCTCACCCTGGATCAGGGTATAGGCCACCAACAAACACTTTCCATCCCTCTCTATCATGGGCCAGCCTCTTTACATTATTCCAAGTCTTTCCGCTTCGTTGCACATCATTTTCTCTGGCTCTTCTCCACGTTCCGCGCGGCCTTCCTCTTGATCTCTTGCCCTGGGGATTCCAATCCAATACCTTCTTCGTGATGCTGTTTCCTGGCCTCCTGAGAGTGTGGCCGATCCATCTCCATCGCCTCCTACCAATTTCCTCTCTGACTGGGCTCTGTCTTGTTCTTTTCCATACAATTTCATTGCTGACCTTGTCTGTCCATCTGATCTTAAGTAGCTTCCTCAAACATCTGTTGGTGAAAACTTGGATTCTCTTTATGCAGGCCTGGGATGCATTCCAAGTCTCACATCCATACAACAGGACTGACTTCACGTTCGAGTTGAATATCCTCAGCTTTGTTTTTAGAGATATATCCTTGGTTCTCCAAATCTTGCTTAAGGACGTAAAAGCTGCCTGTGCCTTTCCAATTCGTGCTTTGACTTCTGCCTCTGTTCCTCCCTTATTGTCAATGATACTACCAAGATAGCAGAAGGACTCTACATCTTCCAGTGGTTGATCTCCTACTCTGACTTGTGCGCTTGGGGGTGCAACAATTTTTAGGACCTTCGACTTCGCAGGATGTATCCTCAATCCAATAGATTCTGAAATTTTGTTTAGAGCTGTAGTCTTTGCTTGCATCTGGTCGTGTGTGTGCGACAATAGTGCCAAGTCATCTGCAAAATCTAGATCGTCCAGCTGTGTCCATGGGGTCCATTGTATGCCATTTCTTCCTCCACTGGTGGTTTCTTTCATAAGCCAATCAATCATCAGGACAAACAGAAATGGGGACAGCAAACAACCCTGCCTAACACCAGTCTTGATATCAAAGCTGTCAGTAAGCTCGCCATCGTGTACGACTCTGCAACTTGTCCCCTCGTACATGCTCTTGATAAGGTTCACCATCTTCTCTGGGATTCCATAATGTCTCAATATTCTCCACAGTGTTTCTCTATCGATGCTATCAAAGGCCTTCTCGTAGTCAAGGAAGTTCACTATCAGTTGGGAGTTCCACTCTAGCGACTGCTCTACTATGATTCTCAGCGTGGCGATCTGGTCGGTGGTTGATCGATTACTCCTGAAACCAGCTTGCTCCTCACGAAGTTTTGGGTCTGTTGCATTCTGTATTCGCTTGAGAATAATCCGGTTGAAAACCTTTCCTGGGATGGAGAGAAGTGTGATTCCTCTGTAGTTACTACAATTGCTGAGGTCCCCTTTTTTTGGAAGCTTCACGAGGTGTCCTTCCTTCCAGTCCTTTGGAAACTTGCCTCCGATCCAAATCCTCGAGAATAGCGAGTGCAGACCCTCTGCAGCCCCAGCAGCATCTGCCTTCAGCGCCTCTGGTGGGATCTGATCTGGTCCAGCTGCCTTGCCTCGATTTAACTGCTTTATGGCATCATTAATCTCTGCTTTAGTCGGAGGGTCGCAACTGATCGGTAAATCATTTCTTGCGGGTAGAATGTCGGGTGGGTTGCTTGGTGGAGGTCTGTTCAAGAGGCTGTTAAAATGTTCTATCCATCTTTTTGCCTGAGCTTCCTTTCCAAAAATAGCCTTCCTGTTGTAATCCTTGACAGGAACTTCAGGTTTTCCATATTTTCCAGCAAGAGTCTTTGTAGTCTGGTAGAGGATCCTCATGTGTCCTCCTGTTGCTGCCTTCTCTGCTTTCTCTGCTAACATTCCTATGAACTCCTCTTTGTCTTTTTTAATTGATTTTTTGACCTCTTTAGCTGATGCTCGGTACTCTTCCTGGTTACCAACTCTTGAGCTTCTTGTACGACTTGCATTTACCTGTTCTTTTAGGTCTCTTCTTATCCTTATCAAGTCCAGTGATTTTTGACTGATCCATTCCTTGTGTTCCACTTTCTTTTCCCCAAGAACATCCTGGCATGTCGATGTAAATACTCCTTTTACCTTAGCCCAGTGAGTCTCCAAATCTACTGTCTCTTCGAGGTCAACAAGGGGTTTGAATCTATTCCTCAGTGTCAGCTGGAACTCTTCCTTCTTGTCTCCATCCAGAAGGCTCACTTGAAACTTTCTCCTCTTTGTTCCTGCTCTGGTACCTTGTTTCTTGAGGCGGAGTTTGAGTCTTGCCAGCAGCATGTGATGGTCAGATCCAACATCAGCTCCTCTCTGTACTATGACATCCTCCAGTGAGCGTCTGAATCGTCGGGTGATGCAAAAGTGGTCAATCTGGTTTTCGGTTACTCCATCCGGTGAAATCCAAGTGGCCTTATGGATCCTCTTGTGTGGGAATACTGAACCTCCAATCACATAGCTGTTAAATGCGCAGAAACTTGCAAACCGCTCTCCATTCTCATTCATTTGTCCCAAACCATTGCACCCCATAATGTCCTCATACCCTGTATTGTCCTGTCCTATCTTGGCATTGGCGTCTCCCATTATAATGTTCACATCTTTTCTTGGCAATGTGTCAACTATTTCCTGAAGCTGGTTGTAGAAATCGTCCTTGTCCTCATCGGTTGCTTCATTTGTTGGGGCGTATATCTGCACAATGTTCATGTTGATGTTCTTGTTCTTTGTAGTAAATGATGCCAATATAATTCTCCTTCCGTAGGGTTCCCATCCCCTCAGTGACCTCTGGGCGTGCTTGCTCAAGATGATCGCTACTCCTTCTGTATGCTTTTTGTCCTCCCTTCCAGAATACAAAATCTTTTCCCCAGAATTAAGTTGTTTCAGTCCGGACTGTATCCAGCGGGTCTCGCTAACTCCAAGTATGTGCAGTCTGTATCGCCTCATCTCCATTGTAACCTGGGCACTCTTTCCTGCTTCATACATGGAGCGGACATTCCACGACGCAATCCGGAGTGACTTGTTTGATGAAGGAGCAGTCAGGCCAGTGGAGTCCTTTCGGCTTTGTCCATTGTCCTTCATTGAATCTACAGGTGCAGATGCTCCCCCTTCTCCCAAGATAAAAGACTGATTTAAAGTATTTGCTTGTGTTTCTGTAACTGGTTTATTTTTACAGGGTGGGTAGTTGGCCCACCGCCAACTGGCTCTTCTCGGGAGACCAGGACCTTTGCACCTTTAGTCGCCTCTTACGACACGCAGTATCACGTCAGATGTATTCTTTGCTGTCCCTCTTCTGCAAGAGGGCCCCGCATCTGCACGGGCGCCTGTTTGGCCTGCTCTTTTTAATTTCTAACTGCCAAGGTATCTTTAACGTCCGCCAGGTGCACACAGGCCTTCTGAGTTTTTCGTCCTTGTCAGAGAGGACTAGGCGCTCGATCCTACCCCCTATAGGATCAGGGACAGGAAAATATGAGAAAAATCCCAAAATTCCAACAAATGCCTGCACCGATCAGGATTCAAACCCAGTACCTTCGGAATGAGAGGTGGACACCTTGCCTCTAGACCACCGTGTCTCCAACACTAACAGTGGCAACACGGTCCTATTTCAGTTTTTATCAGATACAGTCTCTCTACATTAGCACAGAATTTTATAGCAGCTCTCTCTCCTGTTACTGCTGATTGATTTTTAAACATTTACAGGCAATATTCATGCAGCTTCTAGCTTTGAGTTTGACTTTGGGTTTAATGGCATATAGGGCCGATAACTGCCACTTTACATTAAAATTTCAGTTTTTTCGCTATCCAACTTTGAGCTAGCGTTCAGCCCTCAAATTTATATACATATAAATAAAATGCGGCTTCTAACAGCATGCAATAAATTTTCTTATTGAAACTAGCAGTTCAGAGATCTATTTTAACTACTATGCTACCCCACCTGTTTGAATTACAAGCATTAATTTTTGTGTTGAATCCTTCCCACAAGTTTAAAACATCGGACCAAGCTGTTCCAAAATGCAATATTCCACTATGAATTCAATACAAGGCCTCATTTTAGAGGTATGAAATACATGTATCACAATGACATTTAAAGACTACAGGGGAAGAATATCAGTGTCATAAAATGTGAGTTTTTTGGTTACTTCTCTGAACTCTTAGCTGTAATATTTGTCCTGTAATACCAATTAAGTGAAAAACAACTGTTGTCCAACAATAGGAGCATCCTTAGATAAGGCATCCCATTTTCAACTGATGGACTTTCAAACTTTAAAATGCCAGTTTCTTCAAACCTCCATTTTGTGACAGCTGGCATATTTCCCTTGTAGTCTTCATGTAGTTCACAGTAAAAAAATAAAAATATGACACTGTCAGAATAAATCCACACTATAAAAATGAAATTATGGCTCATTAAACTCAAAAGGTTAAGCTGTGCCAGGAAATTTTAATGGAAGTAGGTAGTCCAAACTGCCCCGCTAAAGGGCCGAAATCCCGTTTTGGCATAATTTCAGACTAACATTACAGGGCTAAGGCTGCTGTGTGTTTTTATTAATGTAAAATGGCATGCATCCTACATCAAAATAAGGTTCAACTCTTCCTCTGTCAAAATACATGCATGTGTACTATCTTTTGTATTGTTTAATTTGTGTAGCTGTGTGTTTCTATTGCTTGATCAAGATAATAGTTTTGCCGTTTTCGCCCTGAGCCACGCATATCTATTTGACCCCCTCTTAATAAAGGGTTGCAGAGTGTCATGCCGATTTGGCGCACGTTTCAAAGTAACTCGCACAGAAAGCCAGGTAAATGCGGTTAAATTAAATTCAATGTAATTTTCATTGTGTTCTGGGGTGAAATTCCTGAAGAAATTATTCGTTGAAAAGATTGTGGACTGAGAAATTGGTGGAAACTTTTAACAGAACAGGATCAAAATCATACGCACATGAATCTCAGCCTGTGTATTATACGGATATATGCCAAAGTCAAACATGGGGCATCGTGCCAACTGTTTTTATAGACCCACTAAATGCTTGATTGCATTACTTTTATCCGATGCTCAGTATTAAGTGACTGTTGGGATACAGGTGCCCTCCTTCTCAATAAAAAAAAGCAAAACATTATTTTTGTCTCCCCTGTAAGAGTTTACAAAAAATTGACAATGGATGAAGTTCGATGACTAAAAGAAGTAAAATGAGATGTTTGTATTATATTTGTACCCTTCAAAACAAAAATGGCCATAACGTACTATACCCCTTTTCCATGGAAACTGAGAATTTTCAATGCCATGACTCCATAAATGGTCATTTTATCAATTTATGGGGGGCCAAAGTTGGACTATCATGCAATTTGCGAAAGGTAGCAAATTTGAGGTGATTTTTCACTTTTGAAAATGCCATAACTTTCAAAATCTTTAAGCCAGAATAATAAATTTGGTATCAAAATTTTCGGACAAGCAAGCTCCATCAGGTTAGACAATAACTGGTAAGTTATGATAAAAAGTAAAAATCTGTTTGGACTACCTTATGGAAGGTTAAAAAAAATGACAGCTGATAACTGTGTGTATGACACTGTGCCTGTGATTTTCAACACAAAAAAATACATCAACAACATAAAAAAAACAAAACCGAGAGGATCGTGATCACCTTTAAATATTTTATTCATTGCATAACATTACAAATATAACACATTTATCCTACCTGCACTTGGCAAACAGCAAAGCTGAGTTTTACATGCAGATGGAGTAAAAAAAAAAAAAAAAAAATTTAGACAAGACTCTTTCTGAAAATTCATCATGACCCCTAACATTCAGCATTTTACATCTTGTATTATCTATTCACCGATGCTACTAACTGTACATTCTAACGTAGGTTCTTTTCCTCAGTGATTTTGAAACTGGGGAGAAAGTTCTCCAATAAAATGTAATCATTCAAGTATAAATAAAGTATCATCATCACAACTGTCAAGACAAAACAGGCAAAAAAGAAAAACAAAAAAATGGAGAACATAAAGACACAGGGCTACCTAAGTGTGCTTTGATGAAAATAGGCACAAAAAATGTAAAGAAAGAAAAAATTACCTTTCTTCATTAATTACAGAAAAATAAAAAATTATATTCAACACATTTCCTCATTCAGGTGGTTCAAATGTGTAGTGTTTCGCTTCTTCCTCAAGTGCTGGGTCTCCTCCATTTTCTAAATACAAGTCATTGAAAGGGTACTGTTTCGGCATCTGTAAATGAGACAATAAAAGAAAACGTGGTGCGAAAGTTCTGATGGTATGACAATATACAAATCATGCATGTGTGGGTATGGAATACTCAATAAAATTTGTAGTGTGGATAACTTTCCTAATTCTTCTTCCTGACCACTAGATTCTGGAGCCTCTTGGTCTTAGTTATTGGTGCACTTGATATTCATGTTAAATCTGCACAATATCCAGTCAAATGTAGGAAACAAACATTTCATGAAACTGGGCATAAATTCATATTTTAAGTTGTGTCAGTATCTCAGATGACCAAACAGCTCTCGGCAAGTGCTTGAACAAACCTGTTTTCTAATTGTGAAAATTTACAGTCTTCAGACACAATGCAAAATTGCAAGTGTTAAAGGCACAAATGCATCAAAACGTAATGAAATAATTCAATACATAGTTATACCAAGCCCAATTTCCTTTCATAAATGGGGACTCTGAAGGACAATAGCTTCCTTCAAAGACTGGCATGTAATCTAAACTTGACAGTACACATCTTTACAAAAGGAATATCTGTTCAATCAGATAATATGTTGAACAGACGTATGACAGTTATATCACTTAATACCTAATTGGTCTGGTGACAGTCACCTTCAAATGAGACAAAACTATTTCAGCACCTCTTTTTCTATGTTTGAATCTTGATTACTATTGGTACTAGTCTATTATTTTAACTGAAAGTCACTGCTGTTGTATCACCATGTTAAAAGACATTTTTCACAAAAAATGCCAGGGTTGTTGTTATACATGTGAAAAAGGAAGTTTTAAATGCCTGCAGGCGTTGCCAGTCTCGCTGAAAATTGTATATATACAATGAGTTTACAAATGGAAAGACTTATTACATGTTCACTGTCTTACCTGTGGTAAAAAGAATGGGTATGGAGAAGCAAGCCAATACGAGCCAGCAAATCCTCCAGCGATAAGCAGCAGGAAGAACAATTGCTGCCAACTGTGAAAAACAAAAACAAGTGGTAAGATAGCATCGTACTCTTGTTTGTCTTACTCCTCTACATAAAACTGCTTACACCCCCTTTTCAATTTCCTATGAACGCAGTCCTCATAGAATTGAAGCAGGGTTTGCATTTCCAGGAAATATCCAGTGAAACATCATGTGGCAGAACAGAAAACAGCAGAAGTTTTGAACTGCCAATCCCAGGCTTCATTTTGCTGGAAACCAATAAATATCTTTCCCAAAAGTCACAAAATAATTTGTGACCATTGTATATGACATAACAGTTTAAAATCTAGACCAGGAGATCTCAATCTTTCAATTGTTTGCCTTAGCTTGTATAACTTTTCTCCGGGACCGATTTTGACACTGGTTTTGGTGGATGAGGTATTATGGCTAATCACAGGGCTGGCTTGTTTTCAAAATTCTTGATGATGTGATTTTTTTTTTCAGCAAGCACCTTGCAATGGCTTGTGTTTATTACAATTTACATACATGTAAATTGACTGACAGAGTTTTCATTGTTTCTGCTCTGAACATGCTTCTACTTTGTTATCCCTTATTCTTCTTCTTCTTTTGTACACTAGGTAGTCACACTATAACTCCCGATTTTCTCATAAAATTAACCCTCACCCTGCGCGGGGCGGCAATAGTCGGTATTGACTTGCAAGCGCTCACGCCGCACGGGCGGCAAAAGTCGCCCCGGTCAAGCTGACCGCGCCATGCGCAAGCCCTATTTTCAGGCGTTGGGTCACTGACCTTTTTGATTCGTAACCACCGTGTTATTGTTCACTGTATCTCTTCTAAATCAAAGGCATTGTGACATGGACATGTTAACCAGTGAACCACTGGTCGGAATCACAAAGACTAAGCTTTCAAAGGCTCTCCCCACACTTTCAAAAGATGTAACATCGACATGCGAACTGTTGCTCAACAAATTTGCAATATTATCTCATTTTCTCACAAGCTGACCACCATCTGGAGTTGTCTGTATCTAAGAACCAATCAGAAACAAGCTCTGAAATAATCTTTGCCCCAAATGCCCACATTGGTTTATTTGTGCCAATCAGGATGAAACCATTTGTGTAGGGCTTGGGAGGGCGTGGCTAGTTATCATGCTTCGTTCTCACGAAAACTACAGCTGTCAGTTTGGAATCATAAGTCAGATCATTGGTTAGAGACTGACAGACTAAAGTTTTGCTGGTTAATTTATTATCAAGCGCGATAAGGCATAGCAGCGAATGTTTTCATACCGATCAATAAAAACCGAACCACGTGGACAGCGTATGTGGTCATCGTCTAGTGGCACGGGTCAGTGACCCCAGATAAGATTCTCTGTGAGTAAGGTCACTGACAGGGCAGCGGGCTTTACGGGTAGCGCGCAGGGTATGGGTTAACTGTCTGTAATAAATTGTTTACATTCCCATTTAGTTTTTCATCTACAGGTATTGGGCTGGGCCAGTAAAAGCTTCTGTTTTCTTCATAATTGGGACAATGCTGTAGTACATGGGTGACTGTTTCTTCTTGACCACAACTGCAGAGCAACAACTAGGTTATTTTTATTCTGTTAAGATGCTTTGTTATCCCATTGCCAACAATTATTAGTGTGCTGTCTACAAACAACAAAGGATTAATAAGTAATACGTGTGATATTTGTATTATAATTATTTGATAAGTTCAGGTCCCTGAAGAACTCAAGTTCTCTGACCTCTTTTATGACTTCTCCTTCGTTGGTTTTGTAAAATCTCATATGATACACTGAATAGAAGTTAAGCTTTACAAGGGCTACTGTAAAAGCACACCATAACAACTTATGGCATCCCAGCACATTAGGATTTTGTTTTTCAACAACGACAAAAAAAATGCACTTTCTATCAAAAAGGCAATTGCCAATTAACGTCTTTTTCAGTTTTCAGTGGCACTCACTATGTGAATCTTCCATCGGCATTGGGGTCCCATAGATCCTCTCCAATAATGTCATTGTCAGGATGAATCTAGAATGGAGAAATTAAGTATTACTTCAGACAGTTTACATTCTATAGGCTACTAATACAAGCATGTAACTGTGATAAGAAATAAATCTCAGCAGCAGTGCAAATGGCATTAATATTACTAATAAGAAGGAGATGCATAAAATGCATGAGAAATGTGCATTATAATAATAATAATAATAATAATAATAATTGATTTATATAGCGCCAAAATCCACTTAAAGTGCTCGGTGGCGCTTAACAAACACATAGAATACACAGTCTCAAACACTCCAGTATATCACACCTACACACTAACACATCCAAAGATACATTTCAGTAACAGTTCTAGTATCATCTATAAATCATACACTTTTTTGAAAAGCAATGTTTTGAGTTTCGATTTGAAGTGCTCTATTGAATTAGTTGTTTTTATATCATAGTTCAGATTGTTCCAAAGTTTTGGGGCACAGATGGAAAATGCCCTTTCTCCAAGCATTGTTCTGGATCAAGGCATGCAGAGCTGACTGTCATTTAAGGACCTTAAATTGCGTGGCGGTGTGTACTTTTCTATAAGTTCTGAAAGGTAGTTTGGCGAACACTGATTTAAACATTTGTACACCATGCAAAGGATCTTAAATTCAATACACAATATTAAAATAATTCCCTAGCTTTGGTAAGAGCCAAAATCCTTTTAAAACGTTTGTTAATGTGAGCTCTGGTGTATAACTGTTCTATAAAAGAAGTGATTCCGACTTGATTAGAAAATTGAAGTTCACATGATGAATTGCTGATAGGTGTTCTGTCAGTGAGCTCCTGCTAGCTTATGAACATGTTCTTGAGAAAAACTTCTACTACAAAAATAAAAGAAGATGCAGTTTCAAGCTGTCAACAAAATTTCTACTCACTGGTTCTCCATAATTTCTCTTGATTCCTGGAGCATCATAGTCTTCAAAGGGGTCTCTCCAAATCTTAGCTACAAGAGGAAGATTAGGATAGTCTCCCAGTTCCCCGTCTGTCAGAGCGTCATAGTCTTCAGGTCGCAAGCCATATTTTTTGGCAGCTGCTGCTCGCTCCTCAGGTGTGCGTGGGATAGATCCTGGTTTCCAGTCTTTATTCCAGTCTGTATGAAGTGGTAGAGGACAAAATATAAATTCACCCTATATATTAAAATTTTAAAACTACGGAAAAATGGGCCATGACGTCAGTTGTCACTGGGGAATTTCTCAATCATTGTTTTAATAACAAGAGTGAAGTGGGCTTACCGGGTTATATACATCATTCCATGTAAACAATTTTAATTTATAAACATGCCAGCACTCTATCATACAGTGGAATCCTTGATTACCTTCATATTCACATCTATATCTCCAAGAAATGAAGAATACTAGTCCACAAGTGAGTGGCATGTATGATTAATATCGCTAATAATTGCGGAGTCAGATCAAACACATCAAATATTAAATCTGAGGTTTGTTCAGTTCTGCGGGTGCCTACAGTTGCCCTGTGAGGTGCCTGCCCCAGTTTTCCAATGTGGTTGCCCCCATAAAATTCAAAACGATGCTCTTAATTTTGCAAATTGATGTTCTTAAAAATGTTTTTATAGAACCACACATCGTCTCCAAAATGAAGGCCACAGGGGAAAAACTGGACATGTCACATTTGACAACATTTGAGTTATTTGAATTTTATAGTTTGAAGAGTTGTAAACCATTTAATTGACGTCTAAACTCCTTCCATCCTAGGACAGACCTAAATAGGCTATTTTTAAGTAATGTGAGGGTAAAATTTGAGGATTTAAATTTTGTATTTTTGTAAAAAACAGGAAAAAAGCCAGTGACGTCATACTCGGACATATCCGGTTTTTCCATTGGAGTTAAAATATATCCACTTTTCATTGAATTTCAACAGCTTATGGATACAGACTCGCCAGTGATGTTTTTAGTTTGTTTTTGTCTACACACAGTCCGCTGAATGAGTGGGTTGTTTTTTTAACTCATAAAGTCAAATATAGGGTTAATACGTTGAAAACCTTATCTTGCGTCTTTAGAAAAATACCGAGATACTTCATGATCTTTTCTTGTTTTGTTTTTTTGTGTGTGTGTGCACTCAGTCTACTGAGTTCTTTTCTCTACTTGCTTTAGGAGCAGAAATAGACTTTGAGCTACTAAATGAAAGTTAATGAATACAAACACCAAGAAAGTTAACGAAACACAGTACTTTATATGGATAATAAGGGAATTTTGAAAGCAATCATGAAAAAATTTATTTAGTCACATGACTCTTCAAATAAAAAAAAAAATTCCACCTCCTACCCCAACCCCATTTCTATTTCCTCACCAGTCCAACCTATTTAAACAAAAACGTACTCTCTCTGTCCTTTACTCTCAAACCAGTACACACACTTGAATATTAGAGAAACAAAATCATTTTCTCAATGACATTAAAAAGACTGTCCAATATTGTGTTAATCAGACAGTAAGAATTAATACATTAACTATTAAGTTTATTAAAAGTGCAATAAGGTACACTGGTATCTTCACTTTAGCAAGAGTACCCGAAAAGAGAGGCTGGGTGATAGCAAAATAAACCAAATAACAATATTATTTTCTTGTCTTGCCCCATCTTACAAGAAAAATGAATCAATTAGTGAATTACAACTCCATACTTCATTTAAGCTAATAATCAAGAAGCAGAAAATAAAAACTGATACTGATTTTCAAAAATTCACAAGAGAGCAGGAGAGAATAACAGCTGTCAAAAAATTACCAATCTGAAAAAAACTTGCTCATTTCACTAAAAAAAAATGTTCGAAATAACAAGGAATACAAAACAGCCTGCAAGATTTTTACTCATCAATGTCACTTTCCTAAGTGGCAAGGTTCATTTTGCTTCACTTTTATGGTGTGGCTCAGACTCATAGACTTAGGTTTGTGCCTTTCAATCGTCGTCATTCTGTCAAGGACGTCGTCTATCAACTGCACCTACACTAATGAGTGTAGCAATTAAGGTAACCTCTTGGGCATTCTTCGTGTCATACATTCTGTTAAGTCATCTTAAATGGACTGCCTCTCCTCGTGACTTATGGCCTCAAAACACCTAAATCTGGTGCAGTTACAATTCTCGCCTGTTACATGGTTAGAAATGCGTTGTTTTTTATTTTTTATTTCTGCCTTCCAGCAACTTTCCTCTTTTTGGGGATTTCAGTGGGCACCGGGCCCTCATTGTTGTCAGCCATTTTGTCTCTGCTTTGTTGTGAAAATGCTGTCCTCTGATTGGCTTATTTAGTCAGGTGGCACTGGGGGATTCCCCTTTTGTGGACAAATCGGTCTTTTCCCTTTTACTCAGTGGACATGTCTGGTTCTTCCAAAGGATAGGTTATTTTATACTGCTAATTTCTTGTGACATGTCGGGTTTTTCCATACCACACTCTTTGAATATAGCCTAAGGTTCATAACTTAAAATATGCAATTATGTGACATGTCCAGTTTTTCCCCTGTGGCCTTCAAATATCATTATCACGTCTTACAAAACAGCATATTTTTTTGCTGTGTGAATGTTTATTAACAGAGCTACACTTGCATTGTTTGTGCAAAATCTACTGCTCTCATCCATATTTTGTACAATTTCATCTAAAGTTTCCTTCAGTCACACAAGGCAGTGGAGTGCCCGTTATGCTTAAATGTGATGCGTGGGCCCTGCCTGCATATCTGAACACGCCTCAGAAGTTTATGGTATGGTAGAGCACACATTTCGCATGTTTTATTTATTTTTTTTTTAACCCAAGAACAATAATACTTTAATAGGGAATAAATCCATTTTCTTGTTGTTGTATCTTCACCTGTCAGTTGGGAACAGTGGTTCGATTCTCAGCAGGGTAGATTTTTTCTTTTCTTTTCTTATAAAAGTCTTTTTATCAGCAAATCGATCTGTTAAATGTTTTTTTATCCAACAACAACAATTGGGAATAAATCCTGTTTGATTCTTGTAATTAGTCAACACAATATATGTGGATAAAATCAAACTTTATCTGATGAAACTGTTCGCTGATAAACCTGGGCAGTATCCGCCGATAATGTTGCCGGCCCAGGCTATATCTGCCCATAGTGTTGGCGGCCCAGGCAGTATCCGCTGATAATGTTGGCGGATAAACCTGGGCAGTATCCACCAATAATGTTCACTGTTTCCACTAACAGGATAAATATCATCTCCTGAACAGAGAGGATCAAGTAATATTGTTCAGACTAAGAACTGGCCACAACAGGCTCCACCACCATATGTTCACCAAGTTTAAAATAGGAACATCTGCCATATGTGACTGCAGCCAGTCTCCTCAAAACACGGAGCATATATTGCAGGACTGCACACTCTTCTCAGCACTGCGAGAAACGTATTTGCCCCAACCCACCGACCTGAACATCAAACTCTATGGTGCTCTGCCAGAATTGCAGAAAACCGTAGATTTTCTTAAAAGAACAAATCTGCAGATTTAGATTGGTGAACGAAAGAAGAAGAAGAAGACTGTTTCCACTTTCAGTCCAATTATGCTGTACAGTAGGCCTAGATGTAGATGTATATATTTAATGAAGAAAGAAACATTTCTCTTTGAAGCACCTCTAAATATATGGTGTCAAGACAATTCTTTACCTAACCTACACTTTTTACATTACAATCCACCAATCCTGCATATGACCACCCAAAATTAAAATAGTCCTTTTAAAAAACCCAGTAAGTCCCTGGAAGACGAACAGAAGAGATTATCATTAGGCCACGCTTATTCGCAGACGGATCAGAATCTTATTCGCAGACGGATTTTCTGTTTGTGATTTTTATTTAGGAAGAGTTCCTTATGCGTCACCTGACAACCTCCTCGGCGTAAAATGGAGTTATCGATGAAACTTTCACCAAAACATTTTTGATGGCGAGAGCAGTCTATGGGATACAAAATCGCCCAAGTTTTTACAATTTTTTTTAGAGAATTATTATTATTAGCCAATTTTGTCGGGTGTAAAATCACAGAGAAAGTCGGACAGAACAAATAAAAATGAATATAAACTTCCATGGAAACAAAAAATGTAATAAAATAAAACATGACAAATAGATCCAGGTTACCGTGGAGAGAGATGAGCTGTTCAATTCGCACTGACTAAAACAAATCATTTATATGGTTTAAAATTTGATTTTACATTTTTATTTCTGTCCTGTTGAGTGAACAGGAATAAATAAAATGAACAGGAATAAAGTAATCTGGTGCACACTAGATCTAGTAACACTGATCAATTTCCCCACATCAATTTTGCAAAATCCTTTAAAAAAAAAAAATTGTTTTTCCTAAAAATTAGCAATCCTAGGTTAAAAAAAACAAAACTTTGCTCCGCCGTAGGTTTGTCTCTGACTGATAACCGCAGATGCTAGCCATTGCGCCATCCCAGACTGCAGAATACAGGAGAACTTTCCCATAGTAGACATCACAAAATCAAGAAACCCCCCATCTGCGAATAAGATTGGGACTGCGGTTAAGATGGGGATCTTATTCGCAGACATCTGCGAATAAGCACTTTGTTATCATTATGACAAACACATCCATGAAAGCTATTGTGCATTCACAAACAAAAGAGATTATGGCAGACAAACACAAACAACAAAACAGATCTAGATCTAGATCTATCTAGATTGCCTCCAGGTCTCATCTAGACCTCACTCATGTTTTGTGTAAGTAGGCCCTATTGGCCTATCATTCACCGGACGCCACAGAATGAAAAACAAAAACCAAACCCTCGACTTTGACCAAACAATTAGATCTACATCTAATGCCAAAGAATCCTGAAAAACTGAAAGCTTACTCGAAACTACTGTTGTTGTTGAAAATCTATGCTTGCCATGACAGACAAATGGTCGCGCTCGTCTTGCCAATAGAGCTAAGGTGCTCCTCAAGGTCGCCATTTTTCTGTGCAAACCTGCACTTTCAACAGTGAAAGCAGTAGAAAAAGAGTAACCAGTATATCAAAACTTTATGATTTACAATTCATTACAGTTTTACTAAATGCTGAAGTCCAAGATATTTTATAAGCAAAATTTAAGTTAAAATCCAAAAAATTTACTGATTACTGTCATATGATGTTATTTTAAATATAACCCATTTTATATTATAATTTTCAAAGAATGTTCCCTCATCGAAAGCAAAATGGCGGCCTGCTCACCTTGGGGATTCAGACTCGCTATCTGGGAAATAAAGTTATTCCGCAAACCAGTTACCCCGTCGGTCGTGCATGAAGCGGTATGCAATGAACAGGGAGAGACTTTTCAACTTATATACTTTTTTTGGGCTCATTATAGATATCTAGACTAATTTAGAAGCTCTAGACTAGATCTGGATTTAATGCCAAACTAGATAGAATCTAGGCTTTGGTCTTTACTAAGTTAAAAATGTTGCAAAAATAGAAAAAGTTGTATATATCGTGAAGATGTTTAGGCCTTTTTGTGGTTTAATTGTTGAACTGTTGTTGTTTCCAAGTGATTTTACAATCGAAGTGTTTATCTGCCAATACTGTTGGACAAAATTTCCCCTAGGATTTTTTTTATCAGCAAGCATAAATTCTGTTGGATCTCCCTTGATTCGAACCCTTCTCCGTCTTCCTCCCTCGTTCCATTCATCCCGATCACCATTCGTATTGCGCACGTGTTGAAAATATGGTATGATTGAAATTGGAGACACTTTTCTAAATAAAAATGGAAGTTATTGATTACATGGGTAGGTTCTGGTCTTATCTATTGATAATGGGTTTCTTGGTTAGTCATGCTTATTTAGTAAGAATTCCCTCACAGTTGCACAGGGTTCTCAGTAGCGTAGTGGTTAGCTAGCATCTTTGCCTGTCAGCGAGGGGACCTTGGTTTGATTCTCAGCAGGGCAGTTGTTTTTTTTCTCTTTTCTTTTATAAAGTCTTTTTATTATATATTACTATTAGGAATCAATTTTTTTTTTCATCCAAGAATAAAAATAGTGAATAAATCCATTTTCTTGGTTGTGAATTGGGGGACAGTGATTTGATTCTCAGCTGGATAGGTTGTTTTTTTCTTATACATCTTTTTATCAGCTGTCTTTGTAATGTTTGCCCAGACTGTATCTGCCGATAGTGTTGGCGGATAAACCAGGCAGTATCCGCTGATAATGTTGCGGGCAAGGCTGTATCTGGTGATAGTCTTGGTGGCTCAAGCAGTATCCACCGATAAACCTGGGCAGTATCCACCAACATTATCTGCGGATAAACCTGGGCAGTATCCGCCAATAATGTTGGCGGATAATGGCAGCCTTTTACAAAATACTGTCATATCTTTCTTTGGCACATTTTAACTGCTTCAGTAAGTAGAGAAAAGTGATTTTATAACATCAATACATGCTTTGAAATATGAGTCAATAGGTCACCATTTCAGGTACAAGGAAGTAGTTAATGACTCTCAGACTCAGTTTTAATTACTTCAGTTTCAGACTCAGCATCATTCTCGAGCAAGTAGCAGTCATGCCACATCCACTTCATCATCCCAGTCCAAACCAGTGAACAAACCTACGGCTAAGGCTATAACTATCAGTCGTGCAATGAGAGCTTATATGGAGAAGGTAAAAGCTCATGGTAAGACTGCATTTTAATAATTTTGAATACTTCTCTGCAGTGCAGGCAAAATTTGATACTGAGTGCAGCTGGTCAGTGCATGAAATGAAAATGTTGAAAAATACCAAGAAGAAACAGTTGGTTCTCTTGGTATTCTCAGACCTGGTCACTTACCATTTTGCAAGGAGAATTACAATTTACTTACATACCTCCTAGTCTGAGAGTAAGTGATAATGAGAATTTCTGGAATGAGGTCACTGATGCTACCACTATAGTGTAATCAGGTGCTAAATGATGCAATGTTAATAACTAGTAAACAATTTTTTAAAATGACCATTATATCAGTTGAATTTGAAAGTCAAAGAAGAACAGGCCTAACACTGTAACAATAACAAGGCCGGCTGCTCGGGCAAAATAAAAATTAAAAAAAAAAAAATCCCCTACCTCATCTCCCTCCTCTCATGATACTGTTCAGTGAACAATTTCAGATGTCTTCCTCCATTCTGGGATGTATACAATCTGCCTGTGATAGAACTGTTGCAAAATGTTAAACATGAGATTTTTCCTTTTAAAGGAAAAGTATTTTTCCATCCACTTCAGTCTTCAGATGGCCAAGTCACCTACTCACTAAATTCCTATCATATAGATGAATTTTAAATTGTTCTTTCAGATGACATGATGAAGGCAGAAGTTGCAGACTATGAAATTGGCAAACGTCATTTAGCTAACATTATGGGAGAGGATCCAGACAACTTCACACAGGCAGATGTTGATGTAAATATCGCTTGTTCATTTTCTTAGAATGAAATTTCCAGCATGTAACATTTCCGAGGACATAGTGTTGTGCGACAGATTTAATTTCAAGCTTATTCTCAGGTAACTAAACCACTGAGTGCCTGTTAACAACATTGCTTATTTTGGCAGTGATGAGGCCAAAATTAATAGTCAGAAGAGAGCAAACTGAGCACTATATAATTACTGTGATGCTCCTGTCAGTTGCCTTCTTTCGAAAAAGTGTGTGGAGCTGCTTTTTAATTTTCATCACACATATGACATATTGCATCTAGCACAGTTGAAGCTAACCATGACTCAAATTTGTCTTGTTTTACAGAGAGCTATAGAGTACCTGCTGCCTTCTGGATTACTGAATGAGAAAGCAAGGCCAATGATGAAGGTTTGTGTTTCATCTCATCTTGTACATACCTGTCCTCAAATTTTACATCAAAAAATTGCGAGGAAGTGCAGAAATCGTGGCTGCAGTGCGGTATAGTGAAAATTGTTGCAGCCACAGCCTATGCAATTTTGTATGTGTGTGTGTGGGGGAGGTATACATTACATGTGGTTAAACACAGACATTTTATATTTCTTCTGATAATGCAGTAACCTTTTCCGTACACCGTTATTTTAGCCCCGATCCGTACGTCCTGGATAGTTTTGTAGACATAATGCTGTATAAAGCAAAATGCACACATTAGCTGATCTGTATGTCCTGGATATTTTGTAGACACACAGTCCTTACACTGCCTTACAGTCAGACCATCCGTTGTTACTGATCTTATTAGAGACATTTAGGGTGGCTTTTTCCTTTTATGGGTATCATACATCTGTGTTCGGCTAGACCTAATAATGCTTACAGGTTGATTTTCTTTAATTGTCAGGTCACACAATGGCTTCTGACTATCCTGCCATGATCATTGGCATCAGCAGCACTATCAGCTGTTATGAACATGCCATATATTGCTCTTTCTTGCAGCCAAGCAACCATTGGAGCAATATTTGAAGGCGATGAGAAAGGAAATGTAAGAAGGAAAAGAGTGTATGGATGGCTGTATATGGCATTTTGAGAGCCAGACATCTTGATTAGGACGGAAAATTAGAGCAGTGCAGTTTTTATTTTGAGAAGGGGATAGGTTGGTAAAAACTGTTTTATTCCTTTGTACGGTTGTTATCAAAGCCATGTTTTTCAGAAACAGTTTCACAGTTCTAGATCTGTGGAGTCGTCACTCGTCACAAGTGATACTTCTTTTGCTCCTTATAAAGTCTGAGGTCAGTCTGAATACTGGTACTATGTTCTTGGCTAGATTCATCTCTTCCTGTCTCCCAATGTCAGCCCATTTCCCAAAATAACGTATTCCACTAAGTGGGTAGTTTGTTTGTGGATCACAGGTTCAAAAGACTTTAAGGTCATTGTTTCCCTGGTTTTGAAGGTAAATGGGGGAAAAAAAAAGCTGCATCTTCACCTGAATTGAGTAAGTTGTTCATCTATAGTGAGACATACTCCTGGCACTGCCAAGTTAAAACACTCCCCAGACATCTCTGAAATTGCAGAATGCGTCATGCATCCTGCGGCAATACTGCTATCTTCAGATTTCAACCAGTTCCCCAGTGCGCAAATCTTCGTTTTGAAAAAGTAACTCTGAGCTACTGTTTCCTTCGAAGACACCCCAATTATGAGAGTAATGTGACTAAAGTTATGATGCAGGGTGCCCAGGTATGTCAATTATATACTTTGGGCCCACATTTCGCCCTCAGCAGTCTCTGACCATTCCTCCCCCTTCACTTGTTTTACCTTTCCGTTTGTGTTATTTATTTACTATGGTCAACACCATTTGGTCGTCCAAGACCAAAGATGATACAGATGCAGGATCAGCAGCTGACCCGGTTTGGTGTCCTGTTCTTAGAGATTTTCAGCAGGTTCTGACCTGAAAAGTGGGTTATGTTTTCAAATAAAACATGGACAGGAGGGGTGTAGAAGGTTCCAGGTTCTGGTTCAGCCCACTGTGTAAGAAGCAGCTGCATCAGTTGTAGGTCAATATGTGTTTCTTGATGGTCCTCCTCCTTAGCATTCATCACTATCACAAAAGGCCCTCATCATCTTGATCACTGCTTTGTTCTTCCACTTCAAGTGTCATTTCTTTCTCACATCTCATTTCTCCTTATTCAGTCATGTCACTTGCATTACCCTCTCTAATGTCATCTTCAGACCAGAAAGTCATACTGTTTAGACAGAAAGCCACCCCAACAGAACCTATAAAAACTATAGTCTGAAAATGTCTGAACCACCTGTGATGACCAAGAAGACTCAAGAATGTACAAGTACTCATTACCATATGTCCCACCACCTGTAATCGATACTTTAATAACACCTTACCCATCACAGTGGATGGCACATAGAGATTAGAATATTTGCAAAAGTATTTGATTACAAATTACAGAGATTCATTGACTGTCTACATTTTTACCCAGGGCGTACAGATAGGAATAAATAGGATAAGTCCTTATGTGAGAGGTATGTATAAATTTGTACCCAGGATGTACGGATGGGAATATTAAAAAGTAACCATAAATAAAGAAAAGAAAATTCCCAGAACAAAATTTTAATGACACCTACAGATTGCTAGTATGTAATATGAGGAATACAGAAAATTTAAGGGTTGAGGTGCAATTGTGTGAATTTTGGATGAATTTTTTACATCCGTCTGTCTATATTTGTACCCACGACATACGGAAAAGGTTAAATAACAAAATGGTAGATTAGTCTAAGAGGAAAAATTTGTCAATCTGAAGGAATGTTTATTTTGAGAGCCTTTTTGAGAACATCATGCTATAATTGTACAATGAAAGAAAAGTAATAAATGTGAGAATATCTTTGTTTCGCGCATTGTGTCAACCAATGTTTTAATATCTATTTACCTTTTCAGAATCCTTATGAGACTTTCCCAAAAAGGAAAGGTAAGGCTTGTTGTACTTTTGGAGTCATCTTATAGCTCTTTATCTAAAATCTACTGAAAGCTCATAAAGATAAATTTAGTTATTGAATGAATCAATAATTTCCACACACTGAATTTGACAGGGATTGAGTTTCCTGTTATTTAGGTGAAAGAATTGCTAGAAAAACAGTAACTTGGCAATTCTTTTGAGAGTCTTAATCTGTGGATCAAATCAAACATCACAACAGTGCTGGACTACCCAGTCTTGGACTGGCACAGAAAGTAGGTTAAAAATCAACTTTGAACTCATTTATTTATCCTCACTTCTAGGTTCAGCTGGTGAGAGCAAGTGTTTTCTGGCAATCTTGCTTCTGTGACATCCACTGATTTGATGGAATATCAAATTGTATTTTGTTGTCTTAAGCGTCCTCATGAAAGTCCTGGCTGAAAAAAATTCTTTTTTATTTTCCCATAGCTGCACAGTTTGGTTTTGATGGACGGCCATACCATTTCATGTATTTTACAACATTACCTAACTACTACAATGTCTTATATGTAAGTACCAATACTTTCTGTTTGTAAGTTTTGTATATATCAGAAAGATTATAGGTGAAAAGTGTCTATTTTGCTTAGACTAAATCATATCACAATCAGATTTGTTTCACATCACATTATGTTTTGGTAGGTTTATGAATATGAGACAGAAAAAAGTTCCTCCTGTTAACATGAACATAAATTCCTGGTAGTGCTTGTCAGTAATTAAATAGGAAAGCCTATTCCATTAATTTGTGATGCATGTAGTGAATAAAATCCCAGATTGCAGTAATAATTCACAGCTTTTCTACTTTCTTCCTACAGGATATTGCATGGAAAATGGAAGACCTCAAAGTTTTAGAGGACCAGCTGAGAACAGAAAATAAGACTGAGGAAATTCTTGAAAAAACAATGTATGTAATTGACGTTTTCAGTTTGAAATTATGACTTTGGAGAAGTGAAAATTGGCACTTACAATTTACTGATTTTGCAGTTTATGTCAGATTGTGAGATGAATCAGCGCCTACTGTTTTGCTACAGAATCTGAAGAATTTTAGAAAACTTTGACAATACATCGATCTAGACATTTGCTGATTGCTTTTTAATTTACTCAGTCAAAATTGGGCAAAAAGAAAAGGTTGTATGTTGCACAGCCCCGCGTGAGAAATAAAACCCAAACAATACAAAGCAAACTAAAGAGAAGACAGAAAATACACAAATTTTCGGCTTTCGCCTTTGTCAAGTGAAAAAAAAACGAACAATAAAAGACTTCAACAGGAACGAAGTGAACCAGTTTACTTAGCTGCGAGTTCTTGTTTCGTTAGCAGCACCAAAGCACGCGTGGTTAGTAAATTAAGCGAATGGCTTAAAAAATAATTTGTTCACCTGAATGGCCTGACATAGGGACAGAAAAAGCGCAGAGATCTTGGGAAAATGATAAAACCTGTGTTAAACGGCATGTAAATGCAGAAAATTCTTGATTTGGGCCTTCCATTTCACAATAAAACCTACTGCATACCAACACAAGTACTTTATCCAAATATAATAGGGGTCCCTTATGATTTATCCACCACTTTTGTTGTTATTGCGTCCCGAAGTATACGCGATACATGTGTTCACAAGGACCCGACTGCCGAGGTTATCGGCAACACGCGAACGATCGGCTGACTGGCCGCTGGCTATCCCCGCACGGGGCGTTACGTGGACGAGTTCACTCAACGCGGGACGAGGGTTAATAGTTGCACATATTTGATCACATGTATAACCTAGGCTTTCTTCTGTGCTGAAAATGAGAGTAAACATTTTAATTAAACTTTATTTGGTATGTACGCTGCAGTCCTGAACTATGCAAGACCTTGTTAGGTCAGTTTGTAAGAAATTTAAGTGAGAAAGCTTCAAATAGTTTGTTAACTCAGTTGATGGGTTAGGACTAGCACCAAATAGTTCACACAGGAGCTCTAAAATGCAACAGATGCTGTACTCAGTCATCCTTCATGCGAGTAACATGAGATGATGAGCATGTCTTGGTCTGTCAGGATGTCAGTGCTAACCAAATAAAATTTCTGAGCATTTTCAGTTAATTTCCATCAGTTTTAGGAATGTGTAGAAGCCTACATCGCAAGACACTCGGTATATAAATATTTTACATGTGTGTTTCTCTAGAAATCTTGCCAGCAGTGAATGGATGTCATTCCAGAAATTTAGGGAAAAACTGGTAGAAAACATTCAGGAAAAAGAGGTAATAGCTTTGTCAAAATATAAATTTGTCTTGCATTGTTTTTCATTAATTATGATTACATACAAATTCATCTTAATGTGGAATAGGTATTAAAATATTTGTTACATTTGTTTTAGTGTGGTTCATTACTATCAATTAAGCACTGGATCTGCACATTTTTTGGGGGTGGGGGGGATGTGAGAAGGGTTTTGGAGATTGTGAAATAGAACAATTAATAGTTTATGTAGAATGTATTTTGTGATTATGTTTGATTGAAAGGGAATGAATGGTTTCAGTTAAAACTCACATTTGTTTTTTCCTAGATGAGCCACACATTTGAATTGGCAAAAAAGAGAAAGTTGTATGCGACCCCACAGTTTTTCTGTGTTTTTTATAATTCACACATATGAATTGTGTTTTTGTATTTATTATAGCCATTGCATACTATTTTATTCTTTTATTCTCAGTACAATCATTTCATTCTGCTGATGGAAAGGCTGGTGGCTCTTCCACTGTCTCACAGGGAGGAAGACTTCATAATGCAGTTCAGGATTTTATTGCAAGCTCAGTCCTTGGAATTCAAGCCACCAGAGGTTGAAAAAAAAAAACGTTTTGATTTTGAAACCTATATTATCACATATTTTTACTTACTTTGCCAGAGTTTTTGGCATGGATACATTTTGTTCCTTGAAATTTCCATCTTATAAGATAAATTTGTATGTGGATTTTATATTTAATAATATTACTGAATTAGTGTAGTGCCCGAACAGTTCATGCAAGACTCAATGCATGTTCCTTTACTTTCCAAGGTGTCAGAAACAGAAAATTAGCTTGCTTTAATTCCTCATTGATTATTTTGTTAAAAATAATTTCTGCTTCTTGCCATAAATGAAATTAGAAATTAGAGTATTTTTGTATTCATTTTTTGCTTATTCTGTACAGTAATTTTTTTGTTCATTCATCAGATTCAAGTGGACTCAGAAGGCAGGTGTTTTGCAGAAGCAGAAGGTGGGTTGGTAGCTCATCATTTCAGCAAACAGGCTGAGAAACCATGATTCTTTTCCAAGATATGTTCCCAGTAAATAAATATAGACATGATTACACCCCTTTCAGAAATTAATTATGGGAGAGATTTGCAGAAAGTAATACAGTAAAACACTGATATTATATATATACACCATGGGACTAAGAGAAAGTGTACTTAGTTTACTATCCATCATATTTATTTATCAAACAGCAGCTTTATTCAGCTAAGGGGCATTCATATTACAACTGTTACAACCCATAGCTCATACAGACATACCTACATAGAGGGAGGATTATGCATGTGAGGGCTACTGTAAAGCATTTAACCTACTTCGAAAACTTAATACTTTTATTACATTTACATCTAATAACCATGGGCATTGCCCGCATGGCACTGATATGTTGGTAGTAGATTTGCATCAAATCACTTGTTTACACACCTTACATACCCCACTTTTATACAAACACATTTCGCAATTAAGCCTAGGCAGTTGCATGGTCTCCCATTGTGACTGCCATGCTGGATCTATGCCTCATGTGAGCAAAATCTTTCTTTGGCTGCCAGTTCCCATCAAGGCTCTAGGTGTTGGCTGTAAAGCATTTCATGGTTTGTGCGTACCGAACATTCATCCTTTCAGAAGAAGTGAGGTCGAATTGATGTATTAATAACTACATTTATAATAGGCAGTTAAGTGAAAATTTCAAAATGTTTGCATGTCTTTGAAAATGGCCTCAATAGAAAGGTATTGGCATACAGACTATTGTGCTTTTTAAATTTTCTGGATATCTTTATTTGTTCAAAAGTTATGATTTTTTTTGTGATTAAATATTTGGTCAGATTTGGGCCCTTTTTAGCACAGTGTTTTTGTGACAGAATTACATTACTCACGAACAAAAATGTTCATATCTCAAAAACTGTTTAAGACAATTGGACATGTTATACATCAAAATTTGTGGAATTTTGTGTAGAATACAATACTAAAGAGTTTGAGTCTGAATAATCATGAGTTTATTCTACAGAGAGCTCCAAAGCACAGGAACTAAGCCAAAAAATTCAGTGTATTTGGAAAAAAAAGCCCGTTCAAGCATAAATTTTCACAAATTTTTATAGAAAAACATGAGTTATACAGTTCTATTTGGGCAGCACATTTCCCTCACTTAAAATTCCCTCACATGAATGGAATAGAATAAAGTAATGCAAAAACGAGAAAAGATGATTTTAAAATGTGTAAGAAGTGTGTGAGTGCCGAATAATACCATGCAGCAAACATTAAAATAATTAAAAAGATAGGCCTATGTCCATATTCCAAAAACTCATTTAAACTGTATATTATCATATCTGATACCAGATGCTTGAAATGTTTCTTTAAAATCTGAAAATGCAATGCAACAAAACACTAGTAACAATCAAAATATTTAGAAAGACCATACAAAAAAAAAATAATGATAAAATTTAGACCTAACCCTTGGTACAAAATTTTCCACGTATTCTGGAATAGCCTACACAGATACCACAGAACTGACAAATGAAGGCTGTACTATAATTCAAAATATCCAGGAATAAAAGTAATCCCAAATTCCATCTGCAAAAAATGCTGCTGGAGAAACTGAATGGTCCACAGAACTAGATCTAGATTCTGATTCCTCTAGAGTCCCAGTAACTAAGCACAATCTGATCGCCAAGCACTTCCTGCACTCTAGCATATTCCACTTGTTCACACATGTGCATTACTAAAGAACATCTAGATCTAGAAGTGACTGTGGGTCCTCGATGTATAGGGCAATTCTTGCTTTCAAGGAAGGTACACAGTTTAAATCATCAGCTGATTTTCCTTTTAATATAAAGCCTTGTTCACACACTTCATTTTTGTATTTCTACACACTTTGTCTGTCACTAGCAACCTCTCCTCCTCTTTCAAATTTCATCGTCCCTAGGTCTAGATTACAAACCTACATTTTAATTCTTTAAAAGTTGGTGGTTTAAGTGACAACATGACCATTTCATAAATATTAATTAATGCAACAGGTAAATATGTGAAAAACGACGAGGCGGGAACAGTACGACGTGCTTCCACTGGCCCCGTAGTCCTATCGATAACAGATAAGCAGTTGATGTTTTTGCGCTAGCTTTTTCTTGGCCTGCGCTGACTCAGAATTCCATACTCCAGCATTATTTTTAAAGAAAAATGGCTAAACAATACATGTACAGAGTTTGAAGGGAAACAAAGGAATAGTTTTGATGAACTTGCAAGCTATAATTTGCCTATTTTTACAAGTTGAATATCTCCGCTTGTATGGCATCTAACTCAACGTGAAAGCAACCATTTTGAAGTGCGTTCTCAGCTCTTTAAAAACATGTACTGGAAGTACCCAAATATAGAAAAAAACGAAACATAGTAAGCGTTTGAAGGAGGTCACCCCTTTTCCCGAGCGCCGCTCGCGGTCACAAAACTCTACGGGGCAGCGAGGCCTCGCTCAGCGCCGGGCCGGTTGCATTCTCTTAACTGCCTATTTATAATGTATCTGTATAGAGTGTTCACAAAAACTGCAGTCTTGATAGCAGAAATATGGAGGGATTTTGAATCAGTGTCCTTAATAAGCGTGCTTAACTGTATTAACTGTCGTCATTGTTGATGGGTTTTATAAAATCTTTTTACTACTTTTGAAATTTAGAGGATGTCAATTCCCATTTGCTGGTGCATAGAAATAACCTGAGGCAGGGTCTCAGAACATGCAAATCGGAAATCAGTTATAGAAGCAATTTACTGAAGGCAATATATGATCTATGTTGGTGTTTCATAAAATCGTTTTACTGTGTAAATTTTAGATAATTTGATTCCCATCTGCAGGTGAAAGGAAATCTGCAGAAGCAGAGGTGCGAGTGTACAAACCAGGCTCTGGTCAAGTTTCAATCAATAATAAAGACCTCTTTTACTTCGGAAATTCTTTGCATAGGTGAGGAAGGACCATTTTCATATCATTCAGTGTTAAAGTTCAAGTTTAGATTCATTTATAGGTTTCATTGTTACAAATTTTACAGTGTGTAGTAGAAGCACATTTTACAGTGAAGTATCTCAGCAAACTGCCAAGTCCTTGTGTGAGAACTTTTTCTTTTTGCCATACTTTGTCTTTGCTTCAAGCCTAGCTGTGACCCCAGGATTCTGTGGGTTTTATATTTCAGCATAATTGCCAGTGTTTCAGAACTGTAATTTTGCTTGCAGACATTGTTCTGTAAGCATTTTTTTTCATGATTCCAGGAAAAAAAAATGTCTATGTTTTATTTTCATTGTGTACTCATACTGGTATAAAATATGCGATCACTGACTCAAATTTTTTGTTTACACTTCTCAGGGAATCTATATTGTTCCCTTTGGTTGTGACTCAGCTGGTAGGGGAGGTGGATATAGAAGCTCAGGTGTTCTATGGTGGCCCCACTGGTCAAGCAGGGGCGGTCAGACTCGGTCTTGCCAGGGCTCTTAGTGCTTTTGTTGATGATGACCTTAGGGAACAACTCAGACTTTGTGAGTGACTTTCCTCATTGTACACACATTTGAAGTTATAAGCCTATTCCACAGGAGAATCACATGTTTTTCAGTAATATTTAGTCAGTCCTTATTGAAATATATTCTCAGCTGAAGCAAAGATCATTGTAAAGAGCAAAAGTTATCTGTTCCCATAGTACAGGAATATTAGATATTAACCCTCATGCTGCGCAGGGCGTCGAATGTCGGTATTGACTTCCCAAGCGTTCACTCCGCACGGGCGGGTTAAGTCGGCAAGGTCAAGCTGACCGCGCCACGCGCAAGCCGTATTTTCACGCGTCGGGTCACTGACCTTTTTGGGAGGTAACCACTGTCTTATTGTTCACTGAATCTCTTCTAAATCAAAGGCCTTGTGACATGGACATGTTAACCAGTGAACCACCTGCAGGAATCACAAAGACTAAGCTTTCAGAGGCTATCCCCACACTATCAAAAGATGTAACATTGACATGCCAACTGTTGCTCAACAAATTTGCAATATTATCTCATTTTCTCACAAACTGACCACCATCCGGAGTTGTCTGTACTTAAGAACCAATCAGAAACAAGCTCTGAAATAATCTTTGCCCCAAATGCCCAATTGGTTTATTAGTATGTGTCAATCAAGATGAAACCATTTGTGTAGGGCTTGGGAGGGCGTGGCTAGTTATCATGCTTCGTTCTCACTAAAACTACAGCTGTCAGTTTGGAATCACAAGTCACATCATTGGTTAGAGACTGACAGACTAAGATTTTGTTGGTTAATTCATTATCAAGCGTGATAAGGTATAGCAGCGAATGTTTTCATACCGATCAACAAATCGAACCACGTGGACAGCGGTAGTGTGGTCATTGTGCAGCGGCAAGGGTCAGTGACCCCAGATAAGATTCTCCGTGAGTAAGGTCACTGACCGGACAGCGAGCTTTAAGCTGTTGTGCGCAGGGTGAGCGCTAAATTGATGTACTTGCATGAAGCTAATATTTGACACAAGGAGAGTTTTGAGAAACACTTGAAACTGTATTTCATAATGTCTGTGAACTTCTAGAGGAATAATTTAATCAGAATAAATTTTTACAAACACTTTTCACCAGATTGAAAATTTTTTTGTACATGTAAAATTAGAACATTTACAACAAGCCTTTATGAAGTTGCCCTTTTATTCGTGTATGATGAAATTGTACCAGAATGTTTGAATCAGTTATACTGGGCTTTGCTACACTACCAAAATTTAACATCATTTCATACACTTTGGAAATCTACAGCTGGAATGCTAACCAAAGATCCAAGAGTGAGAGAAAGAAAGAAGCCCGGACAAGAAAAAGCAAGGAAAAAATTCACATGGTGTGTATGTCTTAATTCTCTTGTTTTTCGGTAGTCAGTTCAAGAAAAGAACCTGTTGGAGGTTGTTCTTCCTCCCCACCCCACTCTTTTTCCATGAAAAGTACCATTTCATACTATAAAAGTACATTAGTCTGAATTTATGTAGATGTAGTATCATATACCAACATGGGTAAATAAAAGACATTGTATCCAGCTGATTGATTTTCGATCGTGGTTTTGAAATATTTGATATAGGAATAACAAAAAATTAGTATAAACAGTTTTTGTATCTAGAGCATTTTTTGGATGACTTACAAATCTGTAACAAATGAAAAACAATTTGAATGTTTTCAACATTTGATGAGTAAATTATATCAGCTATTTATGCTGATAGTAAATGCTGCAATAAGCAAATCTGAGAATAAAACTCAAACTTGTGGAAAAGTTGTGTGCTGCTTGGAATTTAGAGAAAATTTTGTCAAAACTTTTATCTGATGCAAATTCTGTTGAGCTGGCTGATATTGGGTCATCCTGTTTCTGGTGTGATATTATTTAATATCTGTTATAGCGCATTATCTCTTTGTGTTATCATGGAGTTTCAAATAGCCCTGAACAAATGTAATAACAAGACATCAGAGTGTCCAAATCGTATTGGATTTTTTTCAGCTCTGTTAAAAATTATCATAAAAATCCTTATATTTTGGCAATAAGGAGAAGTTAACTTTATACCTAATACTTTATCCACAGGAAAAAGAGATAGCGGACGACTATCTGGAGTTTGGGTGGTTTGAATGGGCTGTTATATTTCAAGTCACAAGGCATTAGAATATGTGAATTTTATATCAAAGTTATTTATGTATGGTTTGTTTTTATCATTAAAATTGCCTTCCACAACAGTGATTTGTTGTTTAGCTGCTTTGCCCTTGTTTGATTTGGCATGGAAGAAAAAAAACAAACTTTACCTATGATCTGATGATGACCATAGCTTCAACTGTTTTGTTAAAATAATGTATAATTTTCATGGTCACTGTCAAAATGAAGATTAAATTACATACATGTACATCAAAATATGCAAGTGAAGTGTTACTTCTAGGGCAGTGTTTGTTGGATATCCATAATATGACTTTCGTCTTCCACCAAACATCAAAATAAAATTGAAAATTACAGTACAACTTTCTCATAACAAATGGCCTCTGGCAAAGCATTTAGCACTTATACCAATGGTTTATGTAGAGGCTACACTTAATTTTATTGTGATTTACAAGAATGGATTGTGATGATACTGAAAGTCATTTGAAAATCATTTCTCTACATCATAGAAACACATTTTCTACAGTTTAAAGCAATCTTCTTCACTGACATCTTTAGGTGGCTCTTGTCAGTTGTTAACAACTGAAACTGATGTAACTGTAGTGAAATGTCTTCGTATGGCAGCTGGAAGAATAAGACTAGTCAGTAGTGATAAGTAGAACTAAAGCAGAGACTGCTTGATGCAACTGATACTTGTTAGCTATATAAAATATTGAATTTAACTTGTTATCAGTAGAAGAGGCAGAGAATAAAAATTTGAACCATGAAAATGCAATATCGGATTTATAGTTATACTACCTGAGTTCCCGGCCCTGCCCAGGATAAATCGATTTATTAGTTTCAGTTCTGGGTGATTATTATGGACCTGCTTCATTTGCCTGTTCCTTTAGCTTTATTTTTGTTTGTTTGTTTTTAGATATGTTTTACTGCTCTCCCTTTGCGCGTTGACGTCCTGCGCGTCCTGCCAGCATCCGTCAAATGGCTATGTTTTGCGCACGGGTTTGTTTGTTAGTGAACACATCGCAGGAAGTGATAACGTTCTATGTTAATGGAGAAGAAAAATTATATTTTCCTAGGCATATTGAAAACACAAACCTGTACTTTTGGCCCTGCAGCGTCAATCTCCCAATTCCAGACTCTTTCTTTTCCCCAGTCTAGGCACATTGAGAACACACAAAGTTTCATACTTGATAGTCTGACTCAGTCTCATCATTCAAACCAGTCCTAACCGGAAGTTGTTTTGTGAGTGTGATACAGATACTGGAACCAATCTCAGTTACATGTGCCGAAAAAATAGATCGAACGCCAGTGTGTTGCAACCTAGAAACTAATACAAACGTTCTGTGAGTTATTAATTATTTTTTTATTTTCTGTGCTGGCGACATGACGACAGTCTATACTAAGCGCTGTATAAAATCTGAGGGCCACCGAATCAGCATTAACAGAGGAGTAGCGAAAGGCGCGCTGCAACTGTCGCAAAGTTTCACTTTTATTAATATAGATATAAGGCCAAGTTCAGTGATTTAGACTGAAGGTCACCTGTCACCTGTCGGCTTCATCGTCATCGATGTTAGCTGCTACAGTGGATGTCACGACAAAATCTCCTCCACCCAATCCTGTCCTTAGCTTTCCTAGTTAGTTCACTTATTTCCAGCTGGCTGACTTTCTTGATGTTATCGTGATATGTAATGGGTGGTCTTCCTTGTTTTCTCTTTGTTTCTGTCTTTCCTTGAAGGATTGATATCATAAGGGCCGTGCTTTTGTTTCGGGCCGCGTGGCCGATGTATGCAAGTCTTCTTTTATTTATTTCAGGTGTTATTCTTCTGGTGGTGCCAAGCTGTTCTAAGATGCTTGTATTTGTTCTCCTTTCTGTCCAACTTATTCTGAGTAGCCTTCTGTAAAGCCACATTTCAGCTGCCTCCAATCTTGTTATGTCTGCCTTTTTGAGTGTCCAGGCTTCACAACCATATAGTAGGACTGGCCAGATCAAGCACTTAAGTATGTTCACTTTGAGGTCCGTTGGTGTGCCTCTATCCTTCCAAATGTTGTTTAGTTGAACCATTTTGTGTTTTGCCATTCCTATCCTTGTTTTTATGTCCTTTGAGCAGCTTCCATCTTGCGATTTATGTGATCCTAGGTATTTGAAATCAGTCACTTTTTCTAGTGCTGTTTTGTTTACTAGTATCTCCTGGTGTTCATGGTGCCCTGTTCCAGTATGCATGACTTTCGTTTTCTTAGCATTTAGGTGTAGGCCTGCTGTCTTGCCCGCTTCATCCACTCTGTGCAACACTCTTTTCATGCTGGTGATGTTATCTGACATAAGAGCTGTGTCATCAGCGTAGCGAAGGTTTGTGATGTTTCGGCCTCCGATCTTTATTCCCATATCTTCTATGTCTGCGTTTCTCATGATCTGCTCAGTATAAATATTGAAAAGATGAGGTGAAAGTATGCAACCCTGTCTGACTCCTTTCTCGATGTTGAAATATGGACAGTTCTCATTGTTCCATCTAATCGTTGCCTTTTGTTCGTGGTATAGTGCAGCGATGAGGGTCACAAGGTGTTTCGGGAATCCCATCTTAATCATTATATCGAACAGGTGATGGTGCCTAACGCTGTCGAACGCTTTGCTGTAGTCTATGAACGTGATGAAGGCTTCGTTTCCATTGCTTCTTATCTGTTCAATCATTATTTGTAGTATGAAGAGCATGTCAGCGGTTCCTCTGTTGGTCCTGTAACCAGCTTGACATTCTGATAGTTCCTCTTCTACCTTAGATTTCATTCTGTTGAGTATGATGATGAGCAGGATTTTGCTGGTGTGACTGATGAGGGCGATGGTTCTATAATTTCCACAGTCTTTGACATTGCCGAAGGTGCATTGATAAAATTATTTAGCTGTCAGAACAGCCACAGGCCCGTAATACAACTATAACAACTGCACTAAGAAAAGGTCCTTGCTTTTGGTCTGTAGTCACACTGAAAATATATGTACATGTATGCTGCCTTGAGCATATGTGTTATTCAGTCCCATCAAGGAGGAGAAAAGTGTAGTGACAAAAATATGAGTGGCCCTTTTTTTTTTTTTCTAATCATTTTGTTTTAATGTGCTTACGGTACCAGAAGCATGAAAACTTTCAGGAGCTGATGCAAAAAAAGGGCAAATTCAGATGCTGCTTTTATTTCCATCATTTTATTTCAAGCATGTCTGGTACAAGGTTGCTGATCCACTGAAAATATAATTAATGCTCAAATCAAAGACTTCTTTCGTGACTTACACACAACAAAGGAAAAATATAAAAAAAGTATAAATTAATATCAGTGACTCGTGTATTGAAGGACATTGCCATAACATTGAACATTGAGAGAAATAAGTTAAGTCTTAATGTACATGAAAACAGTTAGTAATTTTCAACCACAATAGAATTAGAAGTAAAAACAGATTTTCAACAAACTGTGCTTACACAAAAATGCTTCAAGTCCAACACACACACAAACTTAAAAGTTTTAACATTAAAACTGAAATCAGCATTCCAACATTCTGTAAAGCTTATGATCCATGGCTGATGTGAACATGAAAAACTAATCAAGTGAACATCAAGAACAACTGGGACCATCTCAGAAAATAAACTATTTGTACCGGTACTTACAACTGCAATGCAGGGTCTCCGAATTACATAACTCCATGTATACTTCCATTGGGATGTCTGGACATAAATACGCAGGGAAAACAGATGTGTCTCAAAAGTAACTGTGTAAAGTTTCGTTATGGAGGAAATTTCTATTATTTATATCATGAGTATCCTTATAATCCCATTTCCCTGCAAAGCTGAGTTTTAGTAGAAATTCAGGTATCAAATTTTGAAAGGCAACCGTTATTTTCACAACTTGTTTTTTTTGGTGAGTTCGTGGGCTCATCCTTACACTCCGACCACCAGTATCAAATATATGTCAAGTCGTGCTCTGAGCCATCAGGAACCTCATGCACCAAGACTAGCCTACACCACTCCCAAACAACTAAAATCGGAAGATCCCATTCCGAGACAGTCCTGGAAAAAATGAGACAGTTGGCTGATCTGCTGCGCGAGTGGGGGCTTTGGCGATAGGCAGGTTTCCTCTAGCGAGACCTAGTACTCGTACATGATGTAGACTGCATAATAATAGCCTATGACGAGTTCATTCATCATTGTGAGCATATTGTGAGAATTTTGAATTTGCCGTGATACACCCTAGGCCTAACCTTGAACTTATGCATACTTGGAAGTATAGGGGGGTCATTTTCCGCCATTTTGATCAAGAGGGAGAGGGAGGAAGAGAAGCACAGCTCAGCTGTTTACTGATTGGTAAAGAAAACAAGTCGTGAAAAAACGCACAACCGTTATTTTCCCTGACATGTCGTGAAAATTACGGTTGCCATTTTGAAAAGGACTACATAATTGCAGTTAGCCTTAAGGTCGAGACAGAGTAGACCCGCCCCCTCCCCCGGTCGTCATTGCGACATCCTTCCAGGATGAACCGGGGGCGAAATTTAGTGCAGCGGTAAAAATGTAATCACGGTCTGTCTGTGTGTGGGAGATGAGGAGACACCGTGAACTTTCAAACGGTTGTTTGCAGGCTGCACTCCGCTCGCTTACAGCGGTTTTATAGAGTTTTTGTGCAACCCGCGAGGAAGCAGTGTGAAGTTGTACGAAATGTGAGTTCACTCTGTCTCGACCCTTACTCAATGTTAGTTCAGCTTCTTAATCTACCAAAAAAAAAAAAGTGGTTTGATACTGAGTTCACTGTGTCATGCTGCCACTTTGGCATTAGATTTAAGAGGAAGTAATGAAGAAAAGAGTTTAAAAAAAAAAAAAAATCCTCAACATTTGCTGGCAGGAGCTATTTCATCTTCAAGTCCATAACCATGAAAAAGATCATAAATTATTTCTGCATCCTGTCACATAATTAATCACAAAATGAAAAATGCTGTTTAGGACTTATACATAACAATCTCAGATTTTCTTGAAATTAGTCCCAAAATTTTATCCTCAGGTAGAAACTACAATCGACTCAAATCGTCATATGCCAATTTTAATTTGACCTTGTAATCAAGAAAAAAAAAAGCTTTCCAGATTTAAAGTCCAGTGCTTCCACAAATATAAAATTATGTATTATGTATGTGTATGTAAGGGGATTGACAACAGCATATTCAAGGACTACTGTTTATGTTTACATGTATCGTTCGCACACATTTATGTGGAGATGCTTGGAATCCCACGGTGAATCTCACATGACAAGGCCATTTACACACATATATCTAGGCCTACTTTTCAAAATTATAACAAATAAGATTATTGCTGTGTTACCATTATAAGACATTTCCATTAGTTGACTTGTATGATTAAATAAAGATCGCTAAAGGTGTTTTTTCCCCCCTTCAAATAGGAATTTACTGAAAAGTCATGACTCAAGAGGATGACTGACATTTCTAAAATTCCTCATAAATAGCCTACTCTCTTTCGTGAAGCAAATGTCACCCAGACACTTAAAAAATATTTCCTACATGAAAACAAGCACTATGTTTTGATTCTCTGCACCACTCTTAATAGGTATATCATTGTTAATCATTTTCTATGATGGCCACTACTTTTTAGCTGAAATGGCCATATTTGCTCCTTGTTAACAGCAACACAACTCAGTTTATTGATTGTATTGTGTAAGGTTTGCATTTCAGGATTACTGACTCACCAGCATTTTGGAGACAACAAAAGATATAATAAAAAAACATGTCTGGCATTTTCTTGCTGCACAAGCCTGAGACAAAAATATATGTATATATAAATATACTGTTGTAGAGCTCCAAGTTACTGTCAAACTGCACACTTTAACTGACAGCCATACAAAACTATATTCACTACGACGCTTGTTCATAGCTTAATATGCAACATTTTCACCATTCTGATTTACAAATCTCATTCCATCAAGAATTCTCCACTGTCCATAAAAAGCTTAACACCCAATCTTTATGTGTACAGCAACTTATAAACAACAAACAAATGAATGATAATAATTACAATACCAAAATATATAAAAGTAAAGGAAATATTTACAAGAAAGTCCACGACAGGTAAAATTTGCAAATTGTTTACTGGGCCTTGTAAGTCAAATTATAAACATTACATCTATAAAGCTGATAAAAAACAATTACAGTCTATAATATTCATGAAGGAAAACAAATGAAAATTAATGTATTTCTCTCATTACATTATATATACTGGTAAACTGGAGGCTTGAAAAAAGCTCATTCTTTTTTGTTTACTTCAGAAACCAGAAGATACTCTTTCCTGCCCAAAACACTCAAAATAACAGCTTGTTTAAACATTTTATCTGATGACTATGATCAGAGAGTTGAATGGTAATTTATTAGTCTCAATTAAAAGCCTTTGCTTGTGTGTGTGTGGACTCCCGATGGTTCCACTTATCCCCACAGATCTTCTGTGCGGCCGAACTTGAACACAAATGAACTGAAAGAAACCAAATTTACAAGGATGAACCATCATTGACAAACAAAGAAAAACCTCCCAAGAAAATGAAACCAATGATTTTATACAAATATGTGTGGGTGCATGGGAAAACCCGTCACATCTGCCCAGATATGAAAAATGAGTTATTGGTGGAACTTTATTCTACATTTATTTCTGAACATTTTGCACTTTATTTGAGGTCAACAAGAGCCCTGGCTTTGGCCTATTGCTAGTTGGTTGGATGAGATTCAAGGTCTCCGTATAAAGTGATGTGAATTAGGAATCAAATTCTGGTCTGTTAACATGGCTAAAAGATATATGTGGCCTAGAGCTTCATTCCTCATTGCTCATCTTTGAGCGAGTGAGAGTAGACTAGATCTAGTTTAGTCAGTACGATTGTGGCGTGTTCGTTTCAAAACCAATGCTACTTCCCATCATCATTCGCTGATTCCTCTCTATCACTGCTTGAATCATTGCCGGTGGGGTGGTTGGAAACAAAATTAATAGTCATTGATGAGTTCGACAAGGCATCTGAATCCGCCTGATGTAAGTTCAGAAGCTTTGCAATATCGGCATACGATGAACTCACGGAGGCTGCCGTTTTGCGAAGTGAACGCTTAATCGGGAACTGACGCATCGGGTCAAGGGTAAAATTTGAAGTTATTTTTAATATTTCACATCAAAAACATCGTTAATACCAACAAAAATGTTTCCTTTATCATTCTGAAGTGGATGGCGGTCATGATTTATTATTCTGGGGCGTAAAATTATGTTCAAAAGAGGATTAGATCTAGATCTAATTCTTTCCGTTAATTCAACTCTTTACCTTCGTAAACAGGATGCGCGGCGATTTTTATCTTAGTTAACGTCTGCGCACTGCCTTCTCTTGGAAAGTACAGAGAATGACCTTTCATTTGGTGTGTAATATGCTATAGTGTGTTGAAACTGAGCGCTTGGAGGTGTAGTCTGAAAGACGCGAACTGGAAACAACTGTGTTCCCCAGCGGTCGCCGTTCTCGAACATGCGTGTCAGCGATGGGTGCCTTACTATAATCGTTTGAAAGATGTGTTTAAAACACAATTTTAATATTAAAACTTATATCAGATGAAAGATGAATGAATGAACTTACTGATTCCGTCAAAATCTCAATATTGACCAGATAGTCGAAAATCGACTTTAGAAGGCCCTAGCTCATTTCTAGCCTGTGCGAGATCCGACGGGTTTTCCTATGCGCCCACACATATGTATGATGTAGTGGAACATATATACATGTACATAATATAGTGACAGACCCTATTTTCAGATTCTCAAATGCGTTCAGTTCAACTTAACCCTTTCACTGCCGCCTACGGCCTAGGCCGTACGAATTTACTCTGTAATAGCGTCATGCCGCCTACGGCCTTGGCCGTACGAATTTACTCCCTAATAGCGTCATGCCGCGTACGGCCTAGGCCGTAGCACGGGTGCCTTGATGTAAACAGGAACTGTCGCTACGTGGTGACGGAAATGATCCGGGCAGAATGATTTTCTGAAAGCTGATTGGCTGAGCTTCAAAATAAGCCTTGATTTATTTAATTTGGCCGACGGGTTCATTTTTTGTGCGTGATTGAAGGCAGCTAGGCCTTTCACTCAACAAAATGGCGTCTGACGACGAAAGTTCGGACAATGATGTCTTTTTACAGCTGTTTGAATCCTCTGATGAGGAAGATGGTGATGGTAATTTTGAAGGTTTTGCTGAACTAGTAAATGTAGATCCAGCTAGATCTAGACATATTCCTTTACTGGAATTTAGTCCTGTTGACGATGTAGAGTTACGAGATGATCGCGAAGAAGGGTGGCGAAGGGGTGATGACGTCGTTCTGCATGTTCATGAAGATGTTGCTGGTGGTGACAGGGCACCAGTATCTTTGATTTTATTATTTTTATCCATTTATGTATTGAATACATCATTTTGTATGGTGTTATTTCCATCTAAATTCTATTGTAATGTAAAGAAAAAAAAAAAAGTAATGATGATGATGATGATGATGATGCCGCTGTCGCCGCCGCCAACTCCACCACAGCTATGACCAAATCTCTCATGTATGTGGATACTCTATCCAATTTTCTCAAAGTTTCCTTTTTACAGAGTTATAAAATTCTTAGAAATAAGTGAGCTATGAATTTTTTCTGTTATATCATTTTTTATTTTTGCGTGCAAAAATTGTTGTCGTTCTGTATGCTCATGAGGATGGTGCTGGGGGTGACTGGGCATCGGTATCTTTGTTTTTGTAAATTTTATCAATTTCTGTATTGGAAACATCATTTTAGATGATATTATTTCATGGAAACCCTATTGTAATGTTAGGAAATGACTAAAAACTAATGAAGATGATGATGATGCTGCTGCCGCTGCCACCACCACCACAGCTATGACACAATCTCTCATATATGTGGATTCTCTATCCAATTTCCTCAAAGTTTACTTTTTACAGAGTTATAACATTCTTATAAATAAGTGAGTTATGAATTTTTTTCTATTATCACCCATTTTAGTTTTTTTCCCCAAATTAATTTGGCACTGAGGGAATAATCAAGGAAAATTTATTTGGCACTGAAGGAATAGTCAAGGAAAATTAATGCGGCAGTGAAAGGGTTAAGCTGATACACACATTACTTTAAATAAATTGTAATTCTATCTATCATCCCGAGAGTCATGATGTTATCAGTCTTTCTTAAAAGCATATAATTCCCAAGCATCTGAACTATATAAAATATTAACATATCTAGATAGACTTTTTATATTTCAATTCCAAAGCTTCTAATTTATATTAATGTTAACCCTCGCCCTGCGTTGAGTGAACTCGTCCACGCCAGCGGGCAGTCAGCCGATCGTTCGCGTGTTGCCGATAACCTCGGCGGTCGGGTCAATCGGGTCCTTGTGAACACGTGTATACTTCAGGACGCAATAACAATAGTCGAGAATAAATCGTAAAGGACCCCTATGATATTTGGATAAAGTACTTGTGATGATATGCAGTATGAAATGGAAGGCCCAAATTAAGAATTTTCTGCATTTACATGCCGTTTAACACACGTTTTATCATTTTTCCCAAGACCTCTGCGCTTTTTCTGTCCATAAGTCAGGCCATTCAGGCGAACAAATTATATTTTAAGCTATTCGCTTAATTTACTAACCACATGTATCGTGACATTGCCTTCTCCCTCCTCTACTATGTAAAGCTTCCACTTACTACAATGTTAGTTTTAGCGAGAGATGTGATTTCCAGTTCCAGGCCGTAGAGCACAGACATACATGTACTGAAAAGCGGTTTAACCAAAGGAACACAATATCTCTCTAATTACCACATCAAATAAAGACCACGACCAACAACAAAGTCGGTCATTTTCTGCCAGTTTTCCCTGATGAAAAACCTACTGACAGACACCCTTATGCAGCATTCCCTAATATTACATTGGAATTCATAATTACAGACGTAGAACGGCGTCTCAGCTACGCACATGGCCCCTTTCTTCTCATTTCACATGTAGACAACAACCAGCATCAAAGTAAAAGTTTCCCCAAGAATTTCCCCAGTTCGAACTTCAGACTGTCAGTACTATTACACGAGTATGACGAATAGTTGCGAATAGTTGCATCGTAATAAACGTAATCGGACGATACCATTTGGTTAGATATAGTAGGGGTGACAGGATAGATAAACACGCGAAAATAGTATGGAAAAAAAACGTGAAAAAAAAAACAAATAACGACAGCCTTGGCAACCGAATAAGCAAAGCACGAGGCGCACCGTTGCTATACAAAAATGTGGCCTCCCGCAGGACCCGCGGTTAAGCGTGTCGGACAAAATAATGGCCTCCCGTGACTCGCGTGGAGGCCAATATAGTGGCCTCCCGCAGGACTAGGGTTAACCTATTTATGGAAATTTGTCAGATTCAAACACAGCAGTAAATGCATTATTGTTCTATGCTCACTCCGAAAAAGGTCTTAATTTTATCAAATTATATTCAAGGTCAAATTAGAAAGCTCATGCTTAAAACAAACAGTCATCACAATAATCCCCAGTATGCTAAAAAAAATTACAAGTTAACAAAACAGGTTGTCATTTTCCCCCGTATTTGACTATCTCATGAACAGCTGAAATTTGTTGGAAAACAAAAAAAAATTAAGAATCCGTACCATTACATCCTTCCAATGGTAGTGTGCCATACTTGGCAGCTGTCTACTTTAGAATTATAACTTGTTACTCACCTAAAGAAAATCAAGGCATTTTGCAAGAAAATTGCAATACCCGGCCAGTCAGGCTGCTCGCCTGAAGAAAAGACAAAATGTAAATGTGCAGTGAGCCATGGCAGGTTGATTACACAATGACAGATGATACGCAATGATACCCCTACAATGATAAAAGAGCATATCATCAATAACTCAGTTTTATATCAGTCAAATGACATGTGAAAAAAAACAACAACAAATGTCCTCTGATTATAATTTGGGTCATACTGCTTGTCATACTGCATGTACATTATCTGATATCCAACAGCCTAGGACAAAATGATCCCTGGATTCAAGACTTCTGGTCAAAGTCGACACTCATATCTTCTATGAAGTGTGCAGGATTCTTTGTCTATGTCTTTTGCACACTTCAATCAGTGCTATGACAGAAATACAGTAAGTCTTTTGGGTTGGGTAAAGGTACGAACACAACACATCAGGAAGGTGTTCTAATAACTTACTTCCTACAACATAGAATCCAAAAAGAATCCAGCTGGCAGCAATCAGTGATCCAAATGCAAGCAAAAACCCAAGGAACAACCAAACTCGGGCCCCTGCAGGAATAGAAGAATAATGCTGTCTATAGTGACATTACATATTTTTCTTCACTCAAGAACCTAATTTTCATTCAAGTCAGTTTAAAAGGTTCACTGCTACACCCAACCCCAAATCAACCTTTAGGCATTTATGTCACTGTAGCAAGAAATATGAGACTGAATACAGAGCAAGTTTGAGAAACACTGTTGATACAAAAACTATAATGCTACTTAATACACATGTGGAGCAGCTAGCTTCTTAGCAAAATCCAAGGCAACAGCCTGTTGTGCTACTGCTGCACACTGGCAGCCACTATAACTTTCTTCTATTTCTCATGCCCTCCACCCCTAATTTTTGGACATTATGAGTTTAAGATATCCACAGTGTCATTTCACAGAGTTAACTCCATTAAAAAATATTCTTGATTCCATCATTCAGAAAGTAGACATAATGATAATCACTTCTGATGATATATGAACTTGATAGGGTGCTTCAAAACCCATTTGATTCAAATTTCAAACTGAAAAACAGCAACAACAACAACAAACCCCCCCAAAAAAACTTCTCATTTTACCGAATAAATAGTCTTGTCTGAACAACACACTGTCAGAATGAATCACAAGATTAGTTACTTGACCATAAGCAAGTAGGCAAAAATCTTGGTTATTCTGAAAATGACAAATTTGGAGGACTATATGCACAGTTAAACCATAAGTGTTTAAATTCAAATTCTTTACCATGCAGTGACCACATTTAAATTTTTGCTGGAACATAATTGATAGTACCAGCTATAAACATCATATGGGGCCTGCTTCTCCTGTGCTTACCTGTTTGTCCCATGCAACCAGTGGTATATGCTTCACCTCTGATCTGCCCATTTGACACAGAATTTATCCTGAAAAAAAACAAGAACATTTGGAAGCAGTGTATTAACAATCAGTCATTGCTCTAAATGACTTCTTTTATTTTCAAATTAAACAAGTGTAGCTCGGCCAGACAGGCTCATTTCAGGGCTGACAATACTAATGTGAACAGAGTTCTGATGACACAGCTAATGAAAATAGTTTTTAACCAACTCTGTCATAACAAAAATTCCCTAACTACCGCTGAGATATTTAAAAAATCCTACAGACATGCAAAGAACTTCACCAGTTTTATAAAACATTTGAGAAATCTTGATATCCTGACTTCTGACATCCAAGAAATTTCCAAACTTGACTGTGGCTGAGAATTTAACATTATTGTCAAATCGAACAAGAAAATGTTAAAATGGTTTACATTAAAAATGCTACTGTTGATATCACTCCTGGTGTTTGGTAAGCATGGTTGAACTGATCGCTGTCCGGATACATAGCTGCGGCATCAATATTGAACCACCATCCAACAAAAAACTGAAAGAGTAAAAAGTTACAACAAATGAAGTGATGCAAAAAAAAATAAATAATAATCTTGAACACATTTTAACACTTGGTATTTAATAACAATAACAAAGCATCAAAATATGCTAGCAACTAGATAAAACATTCTTCACTCTTTTGCCAGAAGTCAGAATTTCTGCCACAAAATAAATTGGAACATTAACTTCTGCCATGAATACAATTTCAAGTTGTCACACTGGAAAAGAGTGGAGAAGATATTAGATTACAAAATGCACTGACCTTCACAATAATAGTGCACAATCAGCACTGCAAGCTGAAAGAGATGACTAAATCTTGAGACAAATCATGACCAACATTACACAATTTGATTGCCTTGAAGATAAAAAACAAGCCTTCCTTACCATCACACCTGCAATAACTGACACTACCAAGTTGCGCCTCTCTCCCAGCTCAAAGCACTCACAACGTGGCCAGTGGCAATTATCAAGAAAGCCTGACATCTTGACCACTTAACCCTTTCAAATGACTTTTCTCTGTAAAGGAAAAAAGGACGACATATCAAAATGCAAACCTACCAGCATGAATTTATGAAGGAAGTTATAGGAATTCTTGAAAACTTGTAGGGTTAACTCTGATATAGGTAAAACACAACATGGTGAATCTTACTGGGGTGAGTGGGGGTGGGAACAAGTGCCAGTAATTTAACAAATTAACAGCAGTCAACCGAAAAATGCTCCTGCCGTAATATATTAAGCAATGACAAATCTGTGCAATCTATCAGAGCAGTCAAATACATGCCGTTTGGTTACATCTAGACTTTGGTTGGCAGCTTGGAGAACTGAGAAAATGGTCTAATTTATATTTTTGGAAAGTATTTCCATGTCCTGAACTTTCTGGAGTTCAATAAAAAATATGGAACTTGAAAACACCTTATAAATCTTTGGAGAAGAACAGTTTCAAATCATTTTGAGCAGAAGAACTTGTGCTTCATTTTTCAGGTGTGAATTTTTCTAGGGTTGCCTAAGTGTGTGTGGACCTTATCTGGATCATTGAGTGCATGTGATGATCAGAGGTCCTCAATATTTTCATCAAGACCTTAAAAAGTTCTTAAAATTAGTTTTCAGGACTTTGTGTGGTCTCTGATACATGTGTTATTAAACATATAAGGTAAAAGTGCAGTTTAGCCCCTAAACTGTGTTGGGCATTCTCATGACTTAGTATCGATTACATGATTTTACCAAAGGGGCACGGGTGTAGTTATTTATCAATGTAATCGATACAAAGTTATCAAAATGCCTTTACACTATTTGGAGGGCTAAACTGCACTTTTACCAACCTATAAAAAAAATATAATTAGAGACTGAAACTGTTCTACACATTCAGTATATATGTACTGTAGGCCTACATGTGATAGTTACAACAGACTATCTATTTATCAACCCTGCAGTACCAAAAACAACAGGGTTAATAGGCATGGTCAGTGGATGTGCACAGATTCATGTGAGAAATATGCACAGTGAAAGGCCATGCACAGAATTCTGAGCAAATGATACACAGTCAGTAGCTGTGCATAAAAACATAATTTATGAAGAAAGGACACTGTTACTGTTAGCATTTGGTGGTCCTGCTTTAGTCCACCATGTTGACAGCACCAACTGAAACCCACCAGGCACAGAGATGGACAAAGAGCAACCCTGGATGACCTTTTCTTCACCAACAGGGATGATATAGTCAACGAGATAGAGGAAACAGCAGACCTGGGGAAGAGTGATCACGCCACACTACTAATCAACCTCGCCCTAAAAATACGCGATGCACTAAAACAGAAGCGATTCAACTACTACAAAGCAAACTACACCGCAATGAAATCACACCTTAGTAGCATCAACTGGGAAAGACAACTAAAGGACCTGAACGTAGAGGAAGCATGGCAGTATCTGACAACAGAAATCAATGAAACTAAAAAATGCTACGTACCCGAGATAAAGAGTACCACAGGAGACAGGAAAAAGTGGCTAGACGGAGAAACACTCTCGGCAGTACGGAAGAAGCATAAGCTGTACAGGAGATGGATAGAGACCAGAGACGAGCAGCATTACCAGGAATATACCAAGGCAAGAAACAAGGCAGCTAGAGAATGTCGCAAGGCAAAAATCCGACTAGAGAAGACAGTAGCAAAACAGGCTAAGAAAAATCCCAAGTCTTTTTGGTCATATGTAAAAGCAAAGACCAACACCAGAACAGGCATAGCGGATCTCAAAAGAGACGATGGCACCACAACCACAACCGATGAGGAAAGGGCTCAATTACTCAACGACTTTTTCCAAAGCGTATTCACTGAGGAACCGGATGGGGAACTACCTGAAGTCCCAGAATTTGCATATAATAACCCCCTAACAGATATAGACATCAAGACGGAAGATGTAAAAAAACTACTCACGAAACTCAAGACTGGAAAAGCAGCAGGACCAGACAACATCCCCGACATTCTATTGTCCGAAACAGCAGAGACCCTAGCCCTACCCATTGGTATCATCTTCAGGAAGTCACTGAACGAAGGACGCCTACCATGTATATGGAAAAAAGCCAAGGTCACACCGATCTTTAAAAAAGGAAGCAGAACCTCAGCAAATAACTACCGACCAGTCAGCCTAACATGTATCCTATGCAAAGTGATGGAAACCCTCATCAGGACCAAAATACTGGAACACATGCAGGAGAACAGACTCATATGCAGGGAACAACACGGTTTCACCCCTGGACGCTCTTGTGTAACCCAACTTTTGGACACCTTGGACTGCTGGACTGAAATCCTGGACAAAGGGGGGTCCATTGACGCCATCTATATGGATTTTTGCAAAGCTTTCGACTCTGTCCCGCACCGCCGGTTAATACACAAGGCGAAGGCACATGGCATACATGGATCAGTTATAAGATGGATTGAAGCCTTTCTAAGTGAACGCACGCAAACAAGTTTTCGTAAATGGCAGCCAGTCACAAGAAGGTCAAATCACAAGTGGTATCCCGCAAGGCAGCGTACTAGGCCCCGTCCTCTTTGTAATTTATATCAACGATCTGCCAAACCACGTAGATAGCGAAGTCCGGATTTTTGCAGATGATACCAAACTTTTCACCCAAAGCAACGAACAACGGGCCAGAGAAACATTGCAGAAGGACCATAATAGACTGCACCAGTGGTCTGTGGCCTGGCTACTAAATTTTCATCCTGAGAAATGTTGCACACTCAAACTAGGTAACCCAGCAACAGACCAAACATATTACATGTTGAACAAGAACCCAAATAAAGACAGGCACACTCTGGCTACCACCAAAGCTGAAAAGGACCTTGGAGTTGTGGTAGACAATCAGCTGTCTTTCAGGAATCACATCTCACAAGCAACAGCCAAGGCAAACAAAATCCTGGGAGTAATACGACGATCCTTTAATTACATGACTGAACACACCTTCATCCAACTGTACAAGGCACTAGTACGACCGATCCTTGAATATGGTCACTCAGTTTGGCAGCCAACCCTGAAAACCTTGCAACAAGATGTGGAGGACGTCCAACGCAGAGCTACAAAGCTCATCAGTAGCCTGAAAGACAAGCCCTACCCAGAACGACTGACGGCACTGAGGCTACCGAGTCTAGAACACCGCAGACACAGGGGAGACATGGTGGACCTTTACAAATACGTCACTGGCATCTATGACACAGGTCGACCCAGCTTCGAACTGGTTACCAACAGCAACACCAGGGGACATAGCAAAAAGATTGTGAAAAAAAGATCTCGCCTGGCTGTTCGTAGCAATTTCTTCTCAGAAAGAGTTGTCAGTTTGGAATAGCCTCCCAGAGTCTGTAGTGAATGCACCTAGTGCGAATGCCTTCAAGAAGGCCCTTGATGCCCATTGGGCAAATCACCCAGCACTATACAACCCGGAATGCTACAATTAGACCTAGTTGATGCAAAATGGGAAACACAACTGGACCTGTGACCACAGGTCTCAACCACCGACAACATCAAGTATCAAGTATCAAGTAAGACATTGGCTGATTCGAGACTTGTCAAAGTTGTGTGTCTTAACTCATTCACTACCACGAGCCGTGTTTCACCACGCCTTGTCTGACAGCCATGGCTGGCCCGTGCGCCATGTTTCACGGCTCAACTAGTAATACACATCCAAATCCAGACCGGTTTTTCAAAGTTAAGAAACACAAATCCAATCCAACATTCTGGAATGGTTTATGAACATCCTGTTGCTAAATTCAACCGAGGAAAAGACACATTAGAGCTACTTTGAAGAGAAATTATCGACCAAGTTTTGGATTTTTTTTCATTTTTTGTGTGTGCCAGCGGTGGTGTTTTTTTTTGCTGTAACTTTTTTATTTCTCTAACAATGTTTGTGAAATTCACATGGATTATATATGAATGGATTATAAACAATATTCTGGAGTATAAAACCCATTGGAGTTTTTGTTCCTATCTACGAACCGTAAGTTGAAATTGTGTTGGTCATATAATCAAATTTTTTTTTTCACATTTTGTTTTGTTTAACTCTTACATGAATTTTTTATCTCTCAAAATAAGTTTTGATCAACATAATACTATAAAATTCAGCATTAAATCAATAAAATTCCAAGTCTCTCCAATTTCAATATAGTTTTCAACACTCGCCCAATATGAACGTTGATCGCGTCAAGATGAACGCTCGTACGGAACAAAGGAGGAAGATGGAGAAAGGGTTCAAATCAGGGGAGATGACTCGCAAATTAATTATACAGAATTTATGTTGACAGATAAAAAAAAATTGGCGCTTTTTCGGTAGTTCCCACCCCAACTTACCTAGGCTATATTAGTCGATTGTCAGATTTGATATGTAACGACGTGAGGGTCTAGTCAGTTTGTATCATCGAGGCCGTAGGCCGATGTTCGTCTGGGCAGTAGTCAGATTGACATATCAGGGAAAGCTGCCGGGGTAGCTATGTATTGTTTTCACTCGGACTATGGAACGCATTTGGAAGTCCTTCCGTTAACTGGGGAGGGGTGGGAACAAGCGAAAAAGCGCCAAAAAATCCTAGGCTAGGGAAAATCTTATCCCTCACTCAGTATCGACGGATACACTTCGTTCAAAGAAAGCCCTTTGATCCACTCTAGAGATCAACAAGTTTAGGCCAAATCTACATCAAAATGCAACTAGAGTCTAGATCTAGATCAAGGTCTAGATCTAGATCTAGATCTATTAGTATTATTTAGGCCTAGATCTAGACTACATCTTGAGGCTAAATTTGGAAATGCGTGTGGGTGATCTTCATGGTGTTTTATTACAACCTGCGAGAACAGAGAATTGCAAACAGTCCTTGAAGATATTACCTTTACAAAAGAGACAGTACAAAAGAAACTAAAACAGCTTGATTCGGTAAAGTCACCTGGACCAGATGGTCTACACCCACGTGTCCTACAGGTACTTGCGGATGAGCTGGCGGAGCCACTTACGATACTTTTCACAAGGTCGTTGGAAGAAGGAAAACTACCGGAGGCATGGAAGGATGCAAATGTCACCCCATTGTTTAAAAAAGGTAGCAAGTCCAGCCCGGGGAACTATCGCCCAGTAAGCCTTACCAGCATTCTTTGCAAAGTCATGGAGTCAATAATAGTAGATGCAGTTTTGGAATACCTAGGGCAGAATGAACTTTTATCAACATGCCAACATGGATTCAGGCCAAAAAGATCATGTGCGACAAACCTACTGCTGGTATTGGATAAATGGACAGCAGCACTAGACATCGGCAGACCTGTGGATGCAGTATACCTGGATTTCGCGAAGGCCTTCGATTCTGTGCCACATTTACGACTTGTGAATAAGCTGCAGTCTTATGGCATCAGATCCAAACTACTGGACTGGATTAATGAGTTTCTCATAGGAAGACGTCAAAGAGTTTCAGTGAATGGATCCTACTCAGAATGGTCAACAGTGTCAAGTGGTGTTCCCCAGGGGAGTGTACTAGGCCCAGTCTTGTTCGTGATCTTTATCAATGATCTGCCAGAAGTAATCAGCTCGTGGTGTCACATGTATGCAGACGATACCAAAGTTTCCTCAATAGTAGACACTGAATCTAACAGACAAGATCTTCAAAGAGATATAGATAGATTAGTCGACTGGACCGACAAATGGCAACTTCGCTTCAACGCAGACAAGTGCAAAATCATCCACTTCGGCAGAAACAACCCAACACATGAGTACACAATGCGGCTGCACCACTCACAAGACAGGAAGGTGTTGAGTACAACAGTGTTAGAAAAAGACCTCTGTGTTCTGATTGACGACGAATTAAAATTCAGCAAGCACATCGAAACACAAGTAAACAAAGCAAACAGAATACTTGGACTCATCAGACGATCGTTCCAGTTCTTGGATGGTGAAAGTACAAGAATCATGTTCACGTCACTTGTAAGACCTCATCTAGAGTTAGCCAACGTTGTGTGGTCACCTAGGTACCAGAAAGATAAAAAATTAATAGAAGGAGTACTGAGGAGAGCCACCAAGCTGGTGCCAGGTATGACAGCACTGCCCTATGAAGAAAGACTTCAAAAGCTCAGCATACCAAGTATGCAATATAGAAGAGACCGAGGAGATATGATTGAGGTGTACAAGTTCATACACGACATGTATGATACTGAATCACCACTGACACCAGAAGAAGACACCAGAACAAGAGGACACACCTATAAACTCAAAAAGAACAGAGTCAACACAGGAATCCGACAGGGCTTCTTTCCAATTAGGACCACGGACACATGGAACAATCTGCCAGCTGACACTGTGAATGCACCAACACTTAACAGCTTTAAGAACAGACTAGATACCCACTGGAAGAATAGAATGTACCAAGTTTGAACTTAGTCAGGGGAGATCACAATGTATAGAATAGAATAGTAACGATCAAAAGATCGGACAAAAGGCCAAAAGGCCTAAAAAGCCCGAAATAATTATTATATCATATCATATCATATCATCAATAGGCCTATACAATAACAATGCAATGATTTAGAGGAACAGAGAAGAATACAAATTGTAGGGAATGACCCTCTAATACACAACAAAATATTTCTAAAGACCTACCGAAGTTTTAGTGCTGGTAGCTGTTGTATGATGCTTCCTGTTCCAACAAAAACAAATTTGATCAATTTCTTCCGGTGCAATGATGTGTTTGTAATGGTTAACTTATATGTGTTGTCGTACTTGGAGAGCACACATATCTGTGACGCAAACACGCACGACAAGAATCGGTGTTTTCCAATAATTACCCATAATGCATCAACCGCATTCTTTAGCAACAAGATGGCAGCCAACAGTCAACCAGACTACGACAAACCGGGAGATGAGGGAGAAGAACAAGTCAAAATTATTTGCCTTGGCGACAGTGCTGTAGGAAAATCAAAGTGTGTATATATTTATTCTCATCCCTGATGCAGATTAACTGTAGGAAGGCAGTCTGTGTGAATCTGCCCTTGCAAACATGAAGTAATCTATTATCGATAATGATCAAGTGTACTTTTTCCTTTAGATCTAGATATCTAGATATCTCTTATGTCAGGCCAGAGTTTTCTGCTATTGTATGACAGTACACAATACAGCCTGCTACTGTCACCCCCACTGTCTTGTGGGTCATCTCGGGAGAGAGGAAGACTAGGGGAAGGTAACCCTGAATACAAATACCACACTGCCTTGTGTGTTGCTATGATAGCAAAGGCTATGGGAGTAAACCCAGACAGAAAATCAGGAGTGGAGACCCGAAGGTGGTTGTCAGGGAGAACTGCATCAAACTGCAGCCGGACTAGTTCCAAATGTATTGACCTGGTCTCTCCCTTGGGTTTAACTAGAATGGCAGAGAGAGGGGTGGTGCCTCTGGGCAAAGCACCATCTCTTAAAAATAGCCCAGGCAAGGCAGCAAAACGAGGAGGCGTTTGCTCGGGCTGGCAAGCGTCTGTCTCTCCTCTATAAGCCCACCCATTTCCGATTTGGAGAGGACACTCCAGCCATCCGTTACGGATGGGCACAACACGGGAGGTGGCAGTTACCGGTGATAAGCTCAATCCATTTGGCGTACGGATGAGCGCCAGGGGTCCCCTCTGTCGGTGGGAGCGGCTTTTCAGCTGCATTGATCAACTACCGCCCGCCGTAACCTGGGCAGCCTCCAGGCAGTTGGGTGTTGTTCCGCCACGTCAGCCTGCTTCATAAGGTGGTTGGAGCTAGACCAAAAGTCAAAAAGCTGACGTAAAGTGTGCACCTGGCAAAAACAGAAAAATACTAAAACTTGGTACCTGGAACGTCAGAACAATGCGCCCAGGCTTGCAACAGCAAGATCTCACTAATATTGACTCCATCAGGAAATCCCAAATTATTGATCAAGAACTTCAGCTACTAAACATCGACATCGCTGCCCTTCAAGAAACTCGACTTCCCGACTCCGGGTCAGTCAAAGAAGAAAACTACACCTTCTTCTGGCAGGGCCTTAGCAGCGAACAGCCGAGAATCCACGGCGTGGGCTTCGCCGTAAAAAACTCCCTTATCAATTCGATCGCAACTCCAATTGGAGTGTCAGAACGCATCATGACACTCAGACTGAACACCCGGTCTGGTTTTACCAACATTATCTGTGTCTATGCCCCAACACTTACCTCCTCTGACGAAACCAAAGACATTTTCTACGAGGCATTGCAGAGGACTCTCCACAACATCCCTCTCACCGAAGGCCTGCTAATTCTGGGTGACTTTAACGCTCGAGTGGGAGCAGATCACTCCGCATGGCCAAAGTGCATTGGGCACTTCGGCATTGGCAACATCAACGAAAACGGGCAGCGCCTTCTGGAGCTATGCTCCGTAAACTCATTATGTGTTACAAACACGTACTTTGACCTTAAGAGATGCCAAAGAACATCATGGCGCCATCCCAGGTCTGGCCATTGGCATCAATTAGATCTTATTCTCTCAAGGAGGAAGAGTTTGGGCTGTATAAAAATAACTCGTTCCCTCCACAGTGCTGACTGTGACACCGACCATGCACTGGTAGTCAGCAAAATCAAAATTTCGGCCAAGAAAATATACAGATCAAAAGCCCCTTCAATCCCTTAGATCAATGTAACAGCAATCAGAGATGAATCAAATAGAAAGTCATTTGAAAAGTTATTTGCTGAAAGCATGGATAATGTCACCCAATGTGACTCGGTAGATGAAACATGGAACACTCTCAGTTCAAAAATTCATGACTGTGCCATCAAGTCTTTTGGACAGCATAAAGTTTCAAACAACGACTGGGTAGCCCAGAACAGCGAAATTCTCCTACCTCTCATTGAGCAAAAGAAATCTGCTTTCAATGAGTATAACAAAAATTGCAATCAGAGTACAAAAACTTGTTTGAAAAATGCAAAAGCTAAACTTCAGCTGGAGGTAAGACGTTGCGCCAACAAATACTGGACAGACTTGTGTAACAGCATACAAGAGGCAAATGAAAAGGGAGATATGAAAACCGCCTTTAGTCAGATGAAAGTAGCTCTTGGGCCAATCATCACCAAGAGCGCCCCACTTAAGTCTGTAAATGGTGAACCCATCACAGATAAAAATGAACAACTGAATAGGTGGGTAGAGCATTACTCTCTGTTGTATTCAACTGAGAAAAATATTCCACCAGATTTTGAGGAACACCTCCAAAAACTGCCAATAATGGCCGAACTTGACGCTGAACCTTCCTTAGTCGAGCTTTCCAATGCAATCGACCACCTGTCTGCTGGAAAAGCCACAGGAAGTGACAACATTCCTGCAGAGGTATTAAAAGACCTAAAAGGCCCACTATTACCACACCTGTATAATCTGTTACTGCAGTGTTGGAAAGAAGGCGTGATACCACATGATATGAGAGACGCCAAAATTGTCACACTTTACAAGAACAAAGGAGACAAAGGCGACTGCAACAACTATCGAGGCATATCCCTCCTCAGCATTACTGGAAAGGCTTTTGCTCGCGTCATCCTCTGCCGCCTTCAACAACTGGCGGAAAAAGTCTTACCAGAAACACAATGTGGCTTTCGAAGCAAACGATCAACTATTGACATGATATTTGCACTTCGGCAAATCCAAGAAAAATGTAAAGAACAAAACAGGCCGCTTATAACATGCTTTGTGGACCTAACAAAGGCTTTCGACACCGTAAGCCGATCTGGCCTGTATGCAGTCCTTAAATCCATAGGCTGTCCACCAACATTGCTAAAACTTATTGCATCCTTCCACACTGACATGAGGGCATGTGTCAACTTTGAGGGCTGCACATCCAATTCATTTGCTGTAAACAGCGGTGTGAAGCAGGGATGTGTTCTTGCTCCTACCTTATTTGGTATATATTTTGCAGCCCTACTCAAGAATGCCTTTGGTCAATGTTCAGGTGGAGTACTTATTAACACCAGAGTGGACGGCTCCATTTTTAATGTTGCCAGACTAAAAGCAAAATCTCGTACAGAGCATATTATGTTACAAGAGCTCCTCTTCGCAGATGATGCTGCAATCGTGGCCCACGATGAAACCACGCTCCAGGCTCTCATCAATAGCCTTGCCAAAGCCTGTGACAAATTCATGCTAAAGATCAGTGTCTCAAAAACTGTAGTTTTGACACAAGGCTTGAGAAACCCCAACCCAATCATGCTGAATGGCTCTCCTCTGGAGCAAGTGGGAAAATTCTGCTACCTAGGCTCAACCATCAGTGGTAGCACAGACATAACAACTGAAATAAATGCCAGAATAGGAAAGGCGGCCACAGCTTTTGGCAAACTCTCAAAAAGGGTGTGGAACAATAGCAAGCTGACCATCAAAACAAAGGTACTCGTGTACCAAACTTGCGTCCTAAGCACCCTGCTGTATGGCTCAGAGACATGGACCACCTACTCCAAACATGAAAGATCCCTCAACTCCTTCCAGCTGCGCTGCCTACGCAAAATTCTCAAGATCAAGTGGCAAGACAGGATCTCAAATATCGAAGTTCTGAGCCGAGCCAACATTCCATCAACTCAGGCTCTCCTAGGCAAAAAAAGACTGCGGTGGCTTGGACATCTCCACCGTATGGAAAATGATCGCATCCCCAGACAAATTCTCTACGGGGAACTTGCTACTGGCAACCGACCCAGAGGTAGGCCACATCTGCGATTCAAAGACACTTGCAAGGTCACGATGAAAGCATTCAACATCGACCCCAATGAATGGGAGAACCTTGCAAATGATCGAAGCAGATGGAGACAAAAATTGCGCAGTGGCACGCTCGCAATAGACTTCAAGGCAAAAGAAACATACCTGACAAAACGACAGAGGCGGAATGAAAACACTCGCCAAAGTGAACCAAAAAGACTGACCTGCAATCACTGCCATCGCACTCTCGGGTCAAACATTGGTAGAATAAGCCACGAGAGAAGCTGTCAGTCAAAGTGAAAGTGAATATTCTAGCTGCTAAGACCGTCTGTAAAGACGCTAAAGGCCATATATATAGATATCTAGATCTAGACTAGATCTAGATCTAGTTGTGGGGAACATGTACGAAGTATTAGACCCTAGACTATGATCAGTTGTTATAATTAATACATGAGAATGTGACATAGAGCAGATAAGGCCATAACTTACCAGTGGAATAATAAAATCTGGGAAACTAGTGACCTATAACTATCATACATCTGAAGAAAAAGAATAGCCTGCACGACAAATATTAGTGTAAGCCTATTTGTATGACTGAATGAAAGTTCCATTAAAACACAAATGATTTTCACTCTTCAGTCTTTCTGCATCTTGCAACAAAATCCTGTGTTTTCTTGAAATCATTATGCTCCATGTAAAATATCGATGGCTCCGTGCTGAAACCGGCTATCTGCTTGACATCAAATTTTACAGGAGAGGCAAAAAACTGTTTTCGCGTTAAGCGAAACGGAATTTGCTGCCCAGACATCATTAATCTTCTTTGAATTCAATCCCGTGTCAGCCTTACTAATGATTATTGCATTTAATTTAGTCTTTTAAATGAGAAAGCACATGTCCGGTTTGGTCACTGGAAATGGTCAGCTGCGAAACTTGACATCCAACCTGAAACGTGAATGGCCGGTTTCACAGCTGAGGTTTTCAGTGCTGAAGTCGGCTAAGTGTATTCTGATGGTTAGTGCTTGATGGCTGATACAATTAAACACTTCTAATTTTGTTCAATATCATCATACTCGTGTTCTATATTAGTTCAATCGTCCACTCACCTGCCCATCCAATCCCCTTTCTTTCTCTTCCACCCCTCCCCCCCCCCCCCACACACACACACAGGTGTAGATAATATACACTGGGGAAAACATTTTTTTAAAATACAATTTTATTTGATAACTTCATTGTCATGAATAACTCGATGAAAATTATTAGTTATAAGTATTATGATGAAGTTTAAGTATGAAATTTAATGAACTTGTATGAAAAGAAATTAATGAGGAGTTGAGGCTGACATTGTTCATTAACTTACAAAATAATAATGGTAAATGGCATTGCAAATAGTGTCACAGGTACGATGATGATAGATCACGATAGTGATGACGATGACTGTGATGATGATGATGGCGATGATGTTTTTAGGCACAGTTACACTATCTTAATTTGGATTGCAAATTCCATAATATAGCATTGACAGTAATAATGATGATGTAGATGACAATGAGGGCAATACTGATCAGAAAATTGGATGACGATAGAAATGAGGAAATGAACGAATGGATTGTTATGATATCTAGTGAGGCAAGTTATCAAAGAATGAATAATGGTCCTTAGGGATGACCGGCTTCAGTTCTTCAAGATGATTGTTTTAAATTTTGGAAGTTGCAATCTTGAGGCTGGCATGATACAGTCGTGGAGGTGTTTGCCCCTGGCTTTGAACGGCTTTGTCTCCTCTCGGCATTGGTAACTCCTGTCATTAATCCCTATAATTCAGCTTAAATTCCACTTTCCTGTCGGGTGTGTACTTCAAGCATCGTGTGTCTGTAACGGTGGGATCTCCGACTTTCTTTCCAGGACGGATGGTCTTCAATGTGCTGACTTTGGCAAAGTCATGGAAAAATTGGTTTTCGATATACTTGACGATAAGGGCGAGGTTTGAAGCGAGCACCCTCAATGACTCAGATAGTCAGCAGGCACCTATATGGGGAAGTTTGCAAGGGCTCGTTCAATGACAGCATGAACGGAGTCCACCTCCCATGTGGGTGTGTCCCTTTTGTAAAATCTTTTGCACAATTGTGCTGCCATATTGTGCAGCAAAGTCACACAGGGCGCCAGCCAACACTGCATTCCGATTTTGGTAGCTGCAACCATCGCGGCAGGAAATCCACAGTGCAGTTGCTGAACTCGTTTCCAGTAAGTCCCACTTCAGATTCATGCCAGAGGTAGCATAGAACATCTTTTGTTGCCAAATCAAAAACTGTAAAATTGTGCGTTGCAAGTTTTGTCTTGTAATAGAGAACTGAAGCGTGCAGACTTGGTGCAAGGAGAATGCATTGTAAGTCCATGGTAACGACACAAATGTCAGTTGAGTTTGTGGATTTCTTTTTGTCTTCTTTTTCTGCTTGGGCCTTGTCTTTTCGGTCCATATAAATTGTCCATTTGTCCATTGCAACTGTATCTGTCTCATATCCAACGCAGGTATCACATTGGTCCTTTCTAGGCTTGTACAATGACAGGTTTCGTGTATGAAATTCCTCAGTGAGGACATTCTTTGACAAAGGCTTCTACCCCTGATCAGAGCAAGCTGTACGATAGAGGCGATACAATTCCTCATAACTGCGAATTCTTGGCTCAAGGTACAGTTTGTTAATGTCTTTGTGGCAGTAATGTGACGCCATTTTTGCCAGCTGGTCCTGGAACTCAGTCTGTAAAAATGATGTCTTCAGAGCTCCTATTGTAGACTGGATTGTCTGGTCTTCTTTGAGCCAAAGTTTGTCCTTGGCTTTGAGGTTCTAATGGAGCGGCGTTGAACCATTTCGTCAAGCCCGTGGTGTTCAGGAACATTGTTTTGCAAACCGAAACCTTCTCACCGTTTCTTTTCACTGAGAATGCTATTGTTCTTGATTTTGTAGAGTCTTCCGGCCTGCGTCGTTTTGGTTCCTTGGTTTCCAGAAGGCTATTCACGAAGGATCTTTTCTCTCCCAAAGACAGACTCCAAATGTAGTTAAAGATTTCTTGTCTGTCTTCCTCCGTGAAAGTATCGCACCCTGTCGTCTTTCCCCTGCATGCACAGGATGGCTTCATGGCTTTTGCTGGTCCATCTGAATAGGCCTGCCATGTCTCTCATAGACGTTTATTTATGTTCCGTTCTCAGCTGGCCTCGTTTCTTCTTCTCTTCCCTGTCGAGGGGTTCAGTTCATCATCGGTGCCACATGTGGAGATGATGTCAGGTTCATTTATCATGTCGGGCACCTCTTCAGCTTCGCGATCTGGCGGATTTTCAGCCACAGTTTTCACAAGAGATTCTGGTGTAGTCCCATCTTCCACACTTCGATCTAACTGTGGCGGATTATTATGTAGGTCGACATCTTCAACGCCAGATTTGAGGATCCTGTCAGGCAAAATGGTACCAGAAGTAGTAAGATGGACGCTGAAGATGTCGCCAAAACGGGGGATGTCGTCCAGGTGGGTTAGGCGTGCGTGTCTAATTTAGTTTAAACATCAAAGAAAAAAGCGGTACATCAAAGGGCATTAATACCTCAGCCATCAAATTAATATACAATACCCGACACAAGTGTAGTGGACAGCAATAACTTTGCCTACTGCCGGATTGGCTACCTTAGGCAATTGATAAAACCGAACACGCGTCATGTCACTCGGCGAGGGAAGAACTGGCCGGATTCAGCACGGAGATTTTGGGTGTAGTCAATATGGCCGGATTTTTCATTTGCTTTTTTGAACACTTTCTGGGCCGCTTTTAAGTGTGCCGTTTTAACTGAAGATGCAACTCAGCAAGGACTACAAAATCATCCAAAAAAAGGTATTTCGAAAAAAATGTCAGATAGCCGGTTTCAGCACGGAGCCATCGATATCCGTTTTCTGCCTTGTGAGTGTTTTCTGTTACAAGTATGCTGTAGGCCTCATATATGCAGGCCCTACATTGTAAACATATTTATCTCACTATTCTCATGTAGACAATGTTTGCTTTTGTTTGCAATTTTGCACTAAAACAGATATGCAGCAAGACAAATAACATTTAATTTCTCTCTCCTCAGACTTGTTGAACGATTTCTTGTGGATGGATAGTATCCTTTTGTAAAGCTGAAGTGAACTGCACTGAACAATACAAAATGGTTTATTTGCAAATTTATCAAGTCTTGCCCATCATGTGAGAATGATTTTGAAACAGCATGTAATGACTGTTGAAAGATTTTGTGAAAGAGTAACAACTTGATGTTATGGAAATGATTGAAAAACTGCCTCTAGTAAAGGCCTTGACTGGTAAATCCTTAATGATGAAAACCAGAATTGAAATTAGACCCCCGTGTCTATATAGAAGCAGCAGTAAGTTGCAATTTGAAATGAACTATAATAATATTCATAAGAACTGATTGGTGCTTGATGCATCGTCTTTTCATATAAAATTAAAAGGATCGGTGACAGTCTAATGAAAGAATATGTGTTTCTGAAATATGCTCTTCTTCCTATTTGAAAGATAGGTAGTATCTAATTCTAACAATTTTGTACTTTTCTACAAGCAGTGTAATCTATAGTGTAGGCAACAGTCACTATCCATATATTCATTTCTCAAAAATTGTTGGGTTCCTTAATGACGGCAGTAAACCTCAACAGTTGTCCACATTTGCACTGACATTGTTCAACCACAGAGAGGTCATTGATGGTAAAACTGTATCTATAGGTAAGTTTGAACATATGAAATTAATACACCAAGACATGCAGTTATATTGTTGATTGTTCAATGATAATTTGAATTGTCATAATTGATTGTTTAAAGGTTTTATTAACCAATAAAGCTTCAATCAACAATAAAGCTTCATTTGATATCATGCCAGTGATGTGTGTTTGATCTGTGCTTACAAGTAGTTCTTATGAATAATAATGACCTCACTGAGTTCTGGTAGTTTTCAGAAAATTAGTTTTTAAGCAGAAAACAAATTATAGTATCAGTGCGGGTAAATTTAGAGTTTGCTTGTTTTAATAAGAAGGCGATAAACATTTCAGTCCTGTGACTTAATCAGTTTTGTGCTTAAAATGTATGAAATGAGTAATTTATGAAAGAGAACATCTAATGATATTAAATTACTTGAAACAAGTTTCTGTTACTTACCAAACAGACTTTTGGGACACAGCTGGTCAAGAGAGGTTTAACAGTATGCATCCTTCTTACTATCATCAAGCACATGCATGTATATTGGCAAGTATTGGTACCATTTTGTTAGTGCTAAATATCAAATTATATTGCATGTAATCAAAATTTGACATTTTTTGATAATAATATCTTAATACTTTGACAGTCATTACATTGAAAGTTGAGTTGAAATCCCTAGGAGTATGCATGTTTATCTTCCTGCATGCCTATTACAAAGCTCTTAAACCGGGTAATTCTAGATCCCCAAATCTACCAGTCTGTAGTTTGGGGACCACCATATTGTCATTTTTTTTTCTTTTTCGCAGCTTATATGTTTGGATAAGCTGACAGAGTGACAATAAATATCACAGTATCTGAGCTTTCACCTTCATTTACATCATCAGATGAAGAGAGGAAGAAAATGAAATTGAAACAAAATTGTGGAAATTGATGAGCATTTATTTAGTTGCCAGGGATACTAAGGATAATGGAAGTCAAAGGGCAGTTATATTGTTGATGCATTTGATAATGTATGTGTCAAAGTAAAAGAGTGTCACTGTGCTATTGAATATACAATACACATGTGTAGTTATGGAAAACACAAACTGCTTGTAAACCTTAACCCAAGTGATTTAGAGGTGTTCTGTTGAGAGAATATACTTTTCCACTCCAATATTAACCAAGCTGCAATTATCAGTCGTGTGTGTCCTTTCCTATTATTTATAATTTTTAATTTTTACTGAAATTTCATACTGCTGGCATGAGCAGAATTAACCATTGGATACTGATTCAGTCATCAGTGTCATTAAGAAAATTTCGTGCTTAAAAAAAAACAACAACATTGACTGATGTGAAAAATGAATGGAAAATTATATCAATTTTTTTTCTAGATATCATTTTTGAACTGCATTTGAATATGTTGCTTGAAAATATCTGTCAAAAATAAAGAGAGAATTTGTCTGTCTATCAGTAAATATGAGCTGATCCTACAGATTGATTTGACTGATAATCTTCATGTTTCATCATACAGGTCTTTGATTGTACTCGTAAAATTACTTACAAGAACTTGCCAGAGTGGTTGAAAGACTTGAGACAGTATAGACCAGAAATACCATGTTTGTGCGCAGCAAACAAAATAGATGGTAAATTGATATTCCCCTATTATATGCATATGTGTCACTATATTTCTTCGTCTTATCAACACTCTAGTAACCCACGGAAGTTTTAAGCCTAAATGTGAATTATGCTGCAGTTTATTCATTTTATAGCATAGCACTAGCAGTAGTATAGGATATTACTCGTATTCCTCTTTGTTCTTGTCACAGATGATGTTTTAACCCTATATTGGCCTCCCCGCGCAACACGGGAGGCCATTATTTTGTCCGACACGCTTAACCGCGGGTCCTGCGGGAGGCCACATTTTTGTATAGCAATGGTGCGCCTCGCGCTTTGTGTATTCGGTTGCCAAGGCTGTCGTTGTTTGTTTTTTTTTCCCATACTATTTTCGCGTGTTTATCTATCCTGTCACCCCTACTATATCTAGCAAAATGGTATCATCCGATTACATTTATTACGATGCAACTATTCGCAACTATTCGTCATACTCGTGTAATAGTACTGACAGTCTGAAGTTCGAACTGGGGAAAATCTTGGAGAAACTTTTACTTTGATGCTGGTTGTCGTCTACATGTGAAATGAGAAGAAAGGGGCCATGTGCGTATTTGAGACGCCGTTCTACGTCTGTAATTATGAATTCCGATGTAATATTAGGTCTTGCTGCATAAGGGCGTCTGTCAGTAGGTTTTTCATCAGGGAAAACTGGGAGAAAATGACCGACTTTGTTGTTGGTCGTTGTCTTTATTTGATGTGGTAATTAGAGAGATATTGTGTTCCTTTGATTAAACCGTTTTTCAGTACATACATACATACTGTGCTCTACGACCTGGAACTGGAAATCAAATCCCTCGCTGAAACTAACATCATAATACGTGGAAGCTTTACATAGTAGAGGAGGGAGAAGGCAATGTCACGATACATGTAGTTAGTAAATGAAGCGAATGGCTTAAAAAATAATTTGTTCACCTGAATAGCCTGACTTAGGGACAGAAAAAGCGTAGAGGTCTTGGGAAAATGATAAAACGTGTGTTAAACGGCATGTAAATGCAGAAAATTCTTGATTTGGGCCTTCCATTTCACAATAAAACCTACTGCATATCATCACAAGTACTTTATCCAAATATCATAGGGGTCCCTTACGATTTATCCACCACTAATGTTGTTATTGCGTCCTGAAGTATACACGATACAGGTGTTCACAAGGACCCGATTGACCCGACCGCCGAGGTTATCGGCAACGCGCGAACGATCGGCTGACTGGCCGCTGGCTATCCCCGCACGGGGCGTTACGTGGACGAGTTCACACCACACGGGACGAGGGTTAATACCTCAGCTATAGATTGCATTAGTAAAATTGTAAATTCATATCATTTCTAGTTTCTCAACACTATTCCTGTAAATTTATTTTCAAATGTTAAAACCATATTGTGGAGAGAATGAACACTGAATTGCACTTTCAACACAAATAAATTCTCTTTCTTTAATTTTTTTTTTTTTTTTTTGCAGAGGACATGGATATGACGAAAAAGTCTTTTGCATTTGCTAAAAAGCACAATATGCCATTTTACTATGTTTCTGCAGCCAATGGTACAAATGTAGTCAGGGTAGGTTGGTCTGAGTTTACAGTAATTATTATTCATGTAGTCTTCAGGAATACCATGTTTTCAGTGTTTTCACTCAGTTAAATCCTGTCAGCTCTGAGCCTTTAAGTCATCTCATAAAAGTCGCAGTTTAAGATCAGAATTCTTTCACTTTCTTTATTTACTGTTATTGTCTTGTTTTACTGAGTGTGTGAAGGCCAACTTTTTTGTTTTATCTAAATGGTAGTCTTACATTCTTTATTATATTTGTCACTCTTTGTGTTTAAGCTTCTCATAGGGTCCCCTCCTGTCCTGTTGATCAGTTACATGCTGTCTTATCATCCTGCTTTGTCCTAGCACAGTGTGACCATTATCATGTTGATGCGCTCTCTTCAAACTCAGACTGAAGTGAAACTCGGGTACATGTACATTTATATCTGTGATTTAGTGTGCTGGTTTAACGATGTGTCCTGGTTGGAAAATTTTTAGTACGAACATTTGTTAAGGCTAGTGGCTTCCTTGAGAATTAAAGGAAAGATATTATTAGAGGCAGATTGCTGTCATTTAAGTTTTTAATTTGCAGGTTTGATGAATATAAATTAAACAGTGTCTTTTTATCTTGATTTGTGAATTGCTTCATTTTGTTTATTTTGAAGATAACGCCAATACATTTCTCATCAGGAACTGTGATGGAAAACTGAGTTCTACCAGTTTCATCAGGTTTACATTTTTCACTGACTCAGATATTGTATTGGCTTAACACTTTCGGCCCACATCGCACATTGGTGTGCAATTGATAAATGTTCCCACTCGACGCATCCTGCAACCGTGTGCGGATCCATTTTGTTCATCTAGTCCGAACCGCACACTGGTGTGAGCGGGAGTCCCCTAAATTTTTATTAGCCCCTCACTCTTTCTGGTCAAAGGGGAGTTACCCCCATAATGAAACTGAACTATTCACCCAACAATTTATACATTCCCCTTTGTGGTCACATGATATCTTTAGTAAATTTAGACGCTTGCAGCAGGGGATGGAATTCCCTTTGATTCTTACTTTCGCAATGGCCTCAACAAGCGATAGATCTACTACTAGTCAGTTCTTGTGAACAAGTACATAATAGACATTTGGAATATAGTTACATTATCATAATCCTTGTTCAATTTCCTTTTCATTGGTGCCTTTACTTTCCTTGTAAGTAAAAAAATAAGGCCACAATGATTTTTTAGAAAATGTCTACAAAACCTTAAGTATTCAGGGAATAGGGCACGATTTCCTGTTGTGTACTGTGGGACAATCCATATTCTGAGGTCACGAGCTGAAAGTGTTAATTGGAATTTTGATTCTGTCCATTGCAGGAAGCAAATCGATATGTGCAGGTGACGTAGTTTTTCAGTTTTATGAGACTGAAAACTGGCTCAACCAATACCAGTACTTCATCTGAATGAAGCATATCAGCAAGACCATTATGAAGCCTGATATGGATCAGTTCACTACATTTCAGTGTCGGTACTTTGAGCAATCAGGCAATTTTTCATTAATGTACTTGCATTTTGTCTTTCAGTTATTCAGAGACTCTATACGAGCAGCCCTGGCATACAAACACAACTCTACAGACTTCATGGATGAAATTATGAAAGAATTAGAGGTTTGAACTTTAAAAAATTATCAGTGTGCATAAATTTGGAGTTTGCTCTTTTTTTTATAAGAAAGGTATAAACATTTCAGTCCTGTGATTTAATCGAAGTATTGTGATTAGACTGTACGTAGTTGAGTTTTAGAATCAAACTGGAATGGTAGACTTCACTTATGCACTGAAAATTACTGCATATGAAGTTGCTATTACAACTATCTAGATTTGACCTTCTCAGTCATGCATTTTGGTGTTTTGTAAGAGAAATTAAATGTTTTTTTAAAAATTGAAATATGTACTAAAATGATCTCTTTTTTTTAATACTTTCAGAATTTTGAATTGGATCCAATCCCAACAAAATCAAAAGGCAAGGAGAATGACAAGACACAAAATGGAGAAGATGAGGATTCCAGTAAATCAGACAAGTCATGAGATCAGATCGGTGGTTGACAGTTACCTGCATGTAGCTTGTATAGACATTAACTTGTTTTGCACTGTTGTGAAACATGGGTGAGAGACAATCACACTTTTGATCAGCGGCCTGAAATAGTCTTGCCTGGAAAATTAGACATGAATCTGAGTTGAACAGCTCTTTTAGTACAAGTGATATACTGATTTTCGAAAGAGTTTTATCTTTACATTTATTTCTCTTAAATCTTGTACATCCTACGTGACCTATAGTCCTTATCTATATGTCAGTGGGACATTTTACATTCCACTGAGTCACTTGACTGACTTGAACAGTATGAAGCCGTTTCAGAAATGTTTTTACTTACTGAATTGTTGGAAAAACTTAACATATGACTATTTTAAAATTGCCTACATGTGTGTGATTGCCAACAGATGCTGCGTAATGCTTTAGTTATTTAAATTTTTGTTAATTTGTTTAATTGTTTATCAATTCAAGGTCAGTGGATGGGATATTGATCTTGAAAGATGAAAAAAGGAGGCACAAATGCAACATGCCTGCCTTATTATGATTTGTTGCAAAATCAGACAATAGTGGATCCATTTTGCCACTTGTCCAGAAATAATCACAGATACAGTGATGAAGTAATGTTTTCACCACCATTCATTCACACTTTTACGTGCTATTTACATATGGCTATTCTCAATGTTGTCTTGTTGTCTCTATTTTCTTTGATTTTGCTTGGACACATTTTCTGGAGAAACAGTGACCCTTAAAGTTAATATCTTCCATCACAAATACATGCTGAATGAAAAAGGTAAATTTTTTTTTTTTGTCATGAAGTCTGAACAATGTCTCGTCTCATTTGATTTGTCTAGTGTGGTACATATTGTACAGTGCACTCTCCCGATAACGACATGGCTCGGGACCAGAGGTGCATGTCGTTATCGGGAACATGTCGTTATTCGGAGATTTTCAAGATGGCGGAAAAAGGGGTGTGGTTAGACCCTTAGAATGTAACGTACCAACCATAGTGGGTGATCAGTGATCGGACTTTCCAAACATGTAAAATACACGAAGTGTGTGTGTGTGTTGTGTGTGTTGTTTTGTTTTTTTTGTTTGTTTGTTTTTTTTGTTGTTGTTGTTTTTTGTGTGTCATTTTCCCTCTGTTGTTTATCCGGGCTTGGGACCGGCATGAGTGCAGCTGTATTTAATAATACAACTGAACACATGGCCACATTAAAAATGTTTTTTTTTGTTGTTTTTTTTTTGTTTGTTTGTTTTTTTTTTCATTGGTCGGAAAAGAAGTGTTTTTATTGGCTCAGAGAATGAAATGAAACTGACCGGAAACAATATTTTCGCTATTTTTATTTTTGTATCTAGCAAAGTCACAGCCGATTATTGCTAACCCAATGTCGTTATCCGGAGAGTGGTCTAAAAAGTATGTCGCTATTTAGAGAGTTTTATTACTAATAACATATAGTAAAAAAATCGGGACCGGGGGTCAATGTCGTTATCGGGAGAATGTCGTTATTCGGAGATGTCGTAATCGGGAGAGTGCACTGTAATTCTAAGTTATTCTCTTTAAAATCATTTATTTGAATGTATTAAAATGTTTATTTGAATCTTGGTTTGATAGCATTTATTTTCTTGCCTATATTTCCGTCCATTATGAGCACATATCGCGAAAATTTTTTGAATGAGATTAATACCTTGAATTAATAATACAGTAAAATTATAACACACAAATTCTAGGAAACTTTTTGTTATTTCTTTTTTAAAAAAATGGATAATTCTTTTTTTTTTTCCCCCTCTAATAGTCATGCTGATGTTTAAACACTGACTTGTCCGTCCAAAGTTTAATGCTTTACATTTACAAAAGATTACCTAATACCCTATACTTAATGTCATCTGATCACTTATTCTTTACTTACATAATCTGGCAAGGCAAAATGCATATATTTATTTGAATCTTCAAAGCTATATTCAGAGGTGCTTCTTGAAACTGCTATCAAACAAAAGAATTAGGTGTAACATTGTGATCAGAATTTTGCTTATGTACTTGATATTACCAGTATTTCAGTAGATGGGGAAAATGTACCATGAATGTCCCACCAACTGACAAGAAGATTGGATGATGTATAGATGCACATTTTATTTGCTAAACATATAAGTTTTATCTATTGCTATACCAGTTCTTGGTTCAGTTGCCTTCTTTCATCACAGCCCAGCATTTGACTTGTGGAAATAACCTGTGTTTATGGCATCAGTTGAAAACGGTCGAGTCCACCTCATACACAGTTTGATAATTCAAGCTAAAATGATGGTTGTCCTTCTTTGTACTAAGGAAAAATATCACATGTTCTTCAACAAGCCTATGTAGTTTTGCATTAATTTCCTTTAATCTTAATTCTTTATGGCCTGTGACTGGCATTTTGGTGAGATGGAAACGAGTAATACTTGACAAACATGGATATGAGACCACAGAACAATTGTATTGACAATAACTGACCACTGATGTATAACTTTGCACCATGAATATTTGGAAAAATTGAGATATTAGACTGTCATACAATACTAACTATGAGTTAAAAGCTACTGAGGAGGTGGTTGACACAATGGGGAATCATTCTTTGCACTGGTGGCTTTTATCAGTCGGTGGCAGTCACAAAAACAGAGAGATGTGAAGCCACTGTTTGTTTTTACCTAGTCCTATTTTAATAATTACGTACCTGTATCCTTTTCATATTCATGTGATTATAATGCAGATCACATGAACATATGCTCCTTCTTATTACTCAATGGTAAATAATCGTATTATTTTTATGCAGAGTCAATGTGTTAAACCTGGCATGGTGTGCTAAAAATAAAAGAGGGTGTTTTGTCTGCAGAGCCAGTTACATGGATTTGGAATAGATTATGCAACCTGAGAAACAATGAAGCTTAGGTTGGGGTAAACCCACACAGCCACCCAGAGATGAATTTTTTATGGAGATTTTAGGAGTGTTCTTTTGGGGGATATCAAGTAGGGCCCCAGGTGTTTTCTTAGTCTTTTATTCATTTCTCATATCAAGTAATGAACAAGACATTTTAGTGTCATTGATCTCACAGACTTTAAATACTGTGGACTCGACTGTATACTTTGACATGAACGTTTTAGGCTAAATAGTGTTGAGTATGCCTCATCTATTTATGGCCTTTTGTGATATTCTAGCACAAGATTAAAATATTCCATACATTTCACTTGTATTTGTATTCATTTGTTTCAGTTTGGAATCATTTGTCTTTCTTTTGTTTTTTTAAAATTTTTATTGAGCTTCAAGAAAATCTTATTGTCTAACAGACTCAAATTGTTCTTGTGGAAAACTAAGTGCATCTTTCCCACCTTTTCATATTCATGTGATTATAATGCAGATCACATTACACAAAGACTGGGTAATTTTTCTCTAAAATGTGTGTGGGGGTGAGAAGTGATGTTTTAGAATCAGGATATTTTTTAAGCACTGGCATTTCTTCTTGGGTTTGATATACCTCAGTGTCTCTCAGTCTACACTGCAGTTATTATCAGCTCGTGTGACTGCCTGAACTCTAGAAATATGGAATGGCTACGGTACTTATTACAGTATCATCAAATGTGTCACTATCACTAGTATCATGCTGACTGTTATGCACAACGGTCATAATGTTTTGTCAATCTGATTTGTTTGACAAATGACAATGCTAAGGATGATTCTCACCTCAAGCAAAAGAATAATAGAACAGTAGAGTACTATTAATCACAGTCGTGGCAATTTTTGCTTGTTTATCACCGAGATTCTTAATTTCAGGCTGATCCTCTGGAGACAGTTGTCTCGTCCTTGATTTGTTGACACATGTATTATTAAACCTCACTAAAAGGATGAATAATGTTGTAAATCAAAATTATTCCTGACAATGCTAGTTTTCTGTAGGGTATTTTCTGCCACCATGACACTAAAAGCATTTGAGAGTCCCCAGTCAAAATGACTTCCTCATACTGAATAACATTAAATTGTAATTTATCAGCACTTCTTTCTCAGTTAATAGCTCCTTAATCATTTTGAAGTGGGCCGATTTTATCCTGAATCTCTGCTTTCTTGACAGAAAAATATGCCACCACATATAAAAGCCAGATCTGAATGAATTTGCATTGTTGAATATTTGGTGATTGTTTGTGAAATGATATATCCATGTAGAATGGGGTTATAAAGAAACAGGTATTGAAGTATAACATGAGTCTAGAACAGATAGAGTGCAGTTGTGCACATGAGTGTTACAATATTGAGAAGAGATAATAAAAATTTATTTTACAATACTACTTACAGCAGAATAGGTGTGCTTTTCTTTAGTTTTGTATTAGTTCATGGCATGGCTGCTTTTTCCTCTTGCCTGAATCCAATGAAGAAAATGGTCAAAATTACAGATGGTTTGTGAAATTTGAGAAAGAAAAAATTCCATTTTGTTAATCAGAAATTTTTTAGCCACAGAAAAGATGAAAAAATCTTTATCCCCAATCTTTGGTCCCAAACTAATATTTTTTTCGTGTTATGCTTCATATGGTCCATTTCACAAGTCTGTCCCAGCTCAGTTGTTTTGCAAGTGATTTGGTACACTTTATATTGGACATCAGCTGGGACATGTCCTGTCAATCTTGCCTGAAACTTGCACACAGTATTATTTATCTCCAAATTTAAACTGTAAAGTCCTTATGAATGCAGATATTGCATTTCGCAACCATAATCCTTGTTTGTTCTCTCTCCATTTTCTGGAAAACTGGATATCTTTTAGTTTGTAGAAGGGTTATAACAAATGCACACTTTGACACTTGTTTAAATGTGTTGAGCCACTTATCAAGCCATTTCACAGTTCCGATTTATTCTAACTCTTTATCACACAAAAGCCACAAACACTTAATGTCGAATTTCTCAGTTGTGTGAAAAGTGGATTTGGAACAAACAAGAACTAAGGTCACGATATATATACAATGCATGTACTGACACCACAAGTCTTGGCCTTCACAAAGTACGTTACTTGATTTCAAGAATGATAGTAAGCAGATGCTACAAACATCAAATATTTACAAATACTAATCCAAAGACAAATCAAAATAGTCTCAACAAGCACTGAAACAAGTCATCTCAATCATATGTGGATAACACTATTTATTAGACTGTGTCCTTGTTTTCGATCAGGTTTGACTTATTTTTACAAGAATATTTTACATGAAAGCATGACATTTTCATACAATTAAATGGTAAAAGCTCCCTTAAATAGTATAGTGTAAATAAACGTGAATTGTATAAATATTTATAATGTATATATATGATAAAGGGGCGCCCATGCAATTTACATTGGAATGTACATTTTGGTTGGAATATTCAAGCTGAAAGCAAGGTATAGGCCAACAGTATAATTATTTTCAGTCTTACAACCCTTGCTTTACTTTCAAAGTTAAAGTAAAAAGAAAAAAAATATACATATATGTATCTAAACTGAAAACAAGACTGACTTCATAATGACTATTCACTGCTCAATGATATGGTAATTATTTTGATAAGAAATAACGTATCCTGATCAAAACTCAACTGTTTTAGTCTACAAATTTAAAATAATGCAAAATAAAAGAAAAGATCAGGCTAATCAACAAATTTTACCACTTCCTCTAATAATCAGTCAGCTAACAATGATGAAAGGCCCTACCATATAAAATAGTAGAGATAATAAACAACCAAAATGACAGTTCACCTCCAAAACAAATTCAACCAAAAAACAGTCTTGCATATGTAGTAAACTGTAGGCCTATAATTATGTTATGTGCATTGGCCCAGTCTGGCTACCAATCTTCCTGACTTACACAACATTCCACTATGATTTAACTTTTTCAGCCACTTGCACTTCCTTGCCATTGCAAAATCAAAACAACCGAGCAAGAAATGAAGTGGTGGTATCACTAGATATCCTAATCTCTGTCAGTTCGTGAAGTTAAAGTTTGTACACAGACCTGAGTATTTTACCATAATAAACTACCTAGATTAAAATTTCCTCCTGTAAATATGTTGTTGTCCACATTTAATTTGCTTTGAATTTTCGCTTTCAGTGACATGAAGGATCCTGTGCTATAATTAGATATGCCAGGACATTCCGTGTGCAGTTAAAAGAAATATTAGCTCAGTTTACAGCTTCCCGATCGAGTACAGAAGATATGAGATGATGTATTTTCAGTTATAACAAAAATACTTAGGATGCTCTCCAGTAATTTTTCAACTTGGATCAAAGTTAACTCTCAGACCACTATCTCCCTAGAAGTTGAATTGGATCTACTTTTTTTTTTTTGCAAAGCAATAAACCCCCCGATTTCAAAAACTGGAAATGCTAGGATGGAATGCTGCTTCAGCTCTGCTCAAAGCAACAATTATGTATTTCATCAGTAGAAGCTCATCGTTTTCACCCTCTCACTTTTCTCATTCTCTCCAATAACTGGTCCTGGTTATATATATACATGTACACATTAATAACAAATGATGTGGAACAGATATTACTTTAATGATGAGGTTGAAACACCATCTTCCCTTAAGCAAAAAGTCTGACAAAAATATAAGTCTATGTATCACTGTCTTATCAAGAGTGCTATTCAGCATTTCAAACAAAATTTGAAATAACAATAAACAAAAATGTTGGACTGAAAGGAAACTACATACACAAAAAAATAATAGCAACAATAAAATAAATGAAGAAAAAAGAATACCAAAATACATTAAATGAAGACGATGTAATTGAAATTAGAGTGCTTTGAATATGTACACGTACAATTACATATGAATCTCTATGATGTGCTCACAATAATAATATATCACTTGTGAGCATGAAATCTTCTGTATTTCATTTAACACCTTGAATATTACAAACTTGGGAGTAATATAAATGATTCATCTTTGATAACAATTGGTTGAAGAAAAATAAATGTTAAGTGTGAAATGTTAAACAAGTGCTTCTAGATCTTGCAAAGTATGAGAATTTAATCTTGCAAACCAGGAAGTATTTAGCAGCTGTTCTGTGGATGTTCAGCCACTTTTCTAACAGCCTGTAATATTCCACAATGAAATCTCTTCGAAATACAAACTCTTATCACGTTCTGAAACATTTCCTGAAAATAACACTATAAAATGGTATAACAAGTGGAAATTATACAAAGTAAGGACACATTATCAAATCTTAATAGTTATAATAAGTCATTTTTCCAGAACCATAATGCAAAAAATTTAAAGAGAGCAGAGTTAATGCATGTTTGTTGCAAGTCAATAAGCATTAAAGTTTAGAAAATGGAAGGCAAGATCATCAAATGCCATCATGAATGCATCACTAAACCCAAAAAAAAAAAAGTTCATCTGAACCCAGAAAAAGACCAATAATAAGTAAGATTCAATGTATTACATAATTCTGTTCATTACAACACAGTCTAATTGGTCTGATTATATTAAACGCAAGGATGCAAGTTTGTTTTTAATTAACAACTACAAAATGGAAATCAAAGCGTGGATGGCACAACCAAACATCACTGTTCTCGTATGCTTCATAACTTATGTTTCGATGGAATGCTTTGTTGCTCACAATATAGAAGCCTTCTTGGATACAATCTATATATAAATATGATATTCTTGTAATGCTTTTTCTGTTAGATACAGTGATCTTTAAAGAAATTATGTTTCCTGTGTTTCCAGTAAACCATTACACATTTGAAGCACATGCTGAAATAACTGACCTTCACTTAATGTCCAACTTGCATTTTCCTCATTTTTCCCCACTAGACATTATACTCTCATTTGTGTTAGATTTTATTATTAAAGACTTCACAGCAGGTGTTACTTTGCATGTAGAATCACTTGACCAATCTGTTATATCTCATAAATTCACTACTATCATGGAGTGTAAAAAAAAACACCAAAAAAACATTCTTAGTGTATAAATCTGGAATGGTGAAAATAGAAAAGGCAGGTAATGTCAATAATGACAAACGCTGAGGAATGATATGATCAGGGGGAGTAGAATATTCTTATTTGTGTATCATCCAGGCTAAGCAAACAGGATAAACGCATGGTTGTATTTACAAATGTATAGTTAAATGCTTTGAAAACATGAGGCAGATGTTGTATGGCAATCTATTAGACTCAAAGACAGAGAAGTGACTGTAACATATAAGCATCAGACACATAATCATAATGAACATATAATTCAATGACTCCTTTTTTTTTTTTCAAATTTATTTATTTCATGTAACACTTTAAAATGGCTGACCTGTTGAACAATACAGTTTTGATTTACTCTCTAACAAGATCACAATGCTAAGTTATTGGAGATGAGAAAAATTATACAATGCTGAATGAAGACTTCAGTTCTGCTCATCCTGCCATAGAAATGCAGTCCCTGACATGAGCGACTTCCAACATAAGAGGAAGAAAAAGATATGAGTATGATTTATTCATTCAACTCTCAGCACTGTAAAATCCTTTTGTCCAGCTACTGTATGCTTACAAACGTCTGACATTTGCTGGTAAAGACAAAGTTCAGCCTGAGAGTGGGATGGACCCTAAATGAGGTCTTTAAGACCAATGTAGCAAATGCTCATTCCAGGAGAATGCACTTTATCCTGCTGTTGACTTGCAACACAGTTGTCTGGAAAAATGTACATGTGTATAACATTCAAAACGTATGCATACTGTCACTCTCCTGACATGGTGAGGAGAATAACCATCTCCATCACTATGTCAGTAGAGCAACAAATAGGTATTGATAGTGGCTGATTTTGTGGGCTGTTCTTACGAACCCTCACAAATAGTCCAAAAATGTATCTATCTTGATGGTTGACTAAACAAACAAGTACTATTTTCATGACATGATAGAATGTTTCGCATTCATTAAGTAAGTCATAAGTGAGCACAACAAAAGAAATTGCAAACATCAATACAATTGTGTGATACTGTACTGAACTGAAATGATAACCAAATAATGGTTTATAAACTCAATGATTTACATGACTAAGTTATCATAACAATGTGACATTCATGTCTTTTCTGACTGCTGCACTGCGCAATAAACAGCTATGAAAAAAAATCAACCAGACGTTTGGCTTTGTCTTGGACGTAAGTCTGTTCAACTTAAGTTTTAAACAGTTTGTGACACATTTGTGATTGTTTCATGACAATGCTGGGAAAAAAAAAATTATAAAGGAAAAATCAATGTAGAACCTAATTTGTTTCCCCAAGTGATATACTGACAATAGGGGTATTAAACATGCCACAGACTGTGCTCCAGAAACGAACAGCATTCCAAAAACATTTCAACCTACATGAGCCACTTCTAGATTCAGGATAGAATCTGAGTTCTGTAGTCATGAGAACTGGAGTTCACTGCTTAGCCCATACGTGATGGGTTCAAAACCCAGCAGTAGACATAGTACATTGTAATTCCATCTGGGAGATAGTCAGTTTCATCATACCCATCAACCTCGAGTGCATAGCTAGCACTAATGTTCTCATTTTCTTGAACAAGGGCAATACATTCAAATTTCTTGTGCATATGTTGTGCACATAGAACACCCACTGAGAAATGGGAATGGTGATAGTAGGTCCAGCTAGTTCACCATCTTGGCACATTTACATACATTTTAGAAACAGGATCTCTTCCCCCTAAATAAAAAAGACAAGCTATGAAACAAAACAGTAGCTGCTTGGTGGGCAAGAGACTCCTAATCCCAGAGTGGAAAACCATTTCATACAAAAACTTAGTAAATATTGACAGGTGAACAGAGAATTAATTGTCAGAAAGAGAAAAAGGGAGCAAATAGAATTTAAGTTGTGGAATCTTTTTTTTTTTCCCCCAATAATCTTAATTTTTCTCATCCAGATGAGTCTGACTATGACACAGTGGTGTTGCAAATCATACAGAAGGCAACGTTATAAAAATGAGGCCAACTAATATCCCAAAAAGCAAGTCATGTCTTGTTTCGGTGGGTGGCATTACATAGGAGGACTGTGCATAATAAAATAACCAAGAACTTGTGTGAACACACAGATAATAACAGAATGAGATGTATAGTATTTGTCATACTGTTTATGTGTATTTTTGCCTTTTTGAGAAAATGAGGATTGAAGTTTGGTTGGCAACAGGGCTAAAATGCATAAAACTTTACGTCACATAAGTACCGTAAGCTACATGTTGTTCTCGAAAAGTTTTTAACCGACTGGATTGACCCTTCTACATAATGAATTTAGGAGTGAGGGAACCACTTTCATGACAAAACCTCAAAATTGGCAAAATAATTCATACAACAATATGGCAGGCACCCATCGATATGTAATTTTTTTTTTCAAAACTTATCAATAACATTGTAGTCAAACCAATCAGACAACAATACTTTCAACAACATGTTCTATCAAAGATAGTAAGTAGCGAGTAAAGAAAATGACAAGATAAAATATAATATGAGGCCACAAAATGTGCTCATCAAATTAAACATCAATTTCAGTGTCCCAAAACAATTTTCTGGTTGCATCTCACGAATGAATTCAAGTGTCCCAAAACAATTTTCTGGTTGCATCTCACGAATGAATTCAATCCATCAACATTTTTCTCAAAAGTGCAGCAACTATCAGTGTACTGATATGCCCATCTTCCTGCAGAAAATATCAGTGTGCTGATCTGCCTATGTTCCTGGTTTCAGAATGAGCGATCTATATGAGGTTGAACTCATTCAGAAGGCACGTGGACACAACAATGGTCAGTCCTTATCAGGAGAAGGAAAATTTGGCCGACACATAATTATATACAGTAGAAAGAAATGACATTTCCATCAATCTTCATCATGTTTGCTGAGTACTACTGTCAATCCTTAGGAGGCTACATCCCATAAAGTTTTCCTTAATAACAGTCTACGAGTCCTTTATTATCACCACTGTTGGTAATATATATGTATCGTCACCACGGTTGGTAATATTCTATGTTACAAATCAAACCATGTTGCCAATGTTCATCATAATTCTACTTTGAAGAAGTACTACATACCATAAAGCCATCCGAAAACATCCTTCATGTTCAGAAAATCCAACACTATACATTAGCAATCACTTTGCATTCTGAAGAAAACATTATAATTCAGTGTTTCTCTCTCTGCCTCTTCCTTTTTTCTTTCAATCCTTTCTATTTAAACAATAAATAGCTTTAATAGAGAAAATGAAATTCTGGCAATCTCTTGCTCTCTGGCATATATAAGTATATCCTGATACAAGTTCAGAATTCACAAAATCACAAATTTGTTGAGGCCGCCAAGTTCAGTTTTTTCACAGAACGTTCCAGATTCATGCGATGCCCAACCTGCGACACTCCTAAGTTAATAAACTCATTCCTTCCCATGCTCACCAATTTTGACCCATCAACGCAAGCTTTAGCGAAGCTGATGCGGTACTGTGGAAGTCCTAAACTGTCTAACCAGTCCAGGACATCCATGCATGACCAGTTTGTGACAGATTTAGCAGCAAATGGTTTTGAGTTTTTGTCTAAGGCCTTACTCTCATTTGCATTGGAGTCAATTTCAAGAAACTCCGGCGGTGGAGGGATGTATGCATCCTGATCACCAAGGGTTGAGTCTCCGAAGTCTGGTGGAGGAGGTGGGGGAGGAGCAATTAAATCTTCAATATTCATTTTGTCAGGATGAATGCTCTCCCCTTGCTCACTGGACAGAGTGCTGAGTGAAGAGACAGAGGAAACAAAACTAGCCGAATCTTCCTGTCCAAATGGAGGAGGATTAGATGGACTGTTGTCTGCACTGCTGAATGTTGAAGGTGGAGGTATGATGTCAATGACAACACCTCTAGAGGCTGAAGAACTAGTGTCTGCATCCCCAAACCCTGGAGGTGGCGGTGCTATCAGATTCGGGGGTGGAGAAATATTGCCATTTGATTTGGGCTTCTTGATAGTTCCATTACTCAAAGACTGCTCTGTGTGAGAGTGATCTTCTGTCACCCCCTCTAAACTGGTTTTTCCATTTGCATAGATATTTCCTGATTGCAGGTTTTTAATTCTATCTCCAACTGATACTTGTACCTCTTCCCCTGACTTATGTGCTGGCTTCACCTCAATCACATTTGTCCCACTGGACTTTGTTGCTGGCACGGTCGGGGATCTAGGAGAGGCTGGAGAAGCTGGCTTCCCTCGGGCAGGGTTCTTCCTGTTGGGAGTGATCTCTACTGGTCCTTTCTTTTCAATATGTGGTTGTAGATTACCTGAAGCCTTCTTCTTCAAGTACTCTTGCCTGGCTTTTTCAGCAAGGGCAATATAATCTGCTGAAGAAGCAATGTTTGAACTAGCTGGGCTGATTGCACCTGCAGCTGGATTTGGTGACCCTGGGGCAGGTGACCCACTTTTGGGAGTGCCTGGTTTTGAAGTCTTACTTGTCAGCAATGTCGGAAGCTCAGGCTTTGGCTTTGGATTTGACACTGACAGTGAAGATGATACAGTTGGCGTGGTTGTTGAAGCTGTGAGGGGTGGTGGTGGTGGTGCAGGGGCTTTGTTTGAGGTTGTCTTTGTTGCAGTAATGGTGCTAACATTTGACACTGGGGTAGGAGATTTTGGCATATTTGGTGATGCAGGAGAGGTTGTTTTAGCCTGAATAGCCACTGGTGTTGCTGAAGCTTTGGTATCCACAGGTTTGAGTTTAGATCTGAAATCAATAGTGCCATTTCCAGAGTTGTTCGATGTCTCCTTTACATCTGCTGGTTTGTCTTTATTTTGATTTGTCTTGAGGGGCACAACTGGTGACAATTTGACTTGTTTGAGGGGCTTATTTGGTTCAAAGCGAGCTGCAATATCCTTTGGTTTCAAGGTACCACTGTTGTGCTCCTCCTCTGCCTTGACTGTAGAAGGTGCTGCAGCAGCAACAACAGGCTCAGGAGGACTAGCAGGCACAGGCTCTACTTTCTTTGTCTCAATTTTCCTGGCATCACCGCCAAAGAATTTGACGGCTTGGAGCTTCTTGTTCCGGTGAAGACGAGCTTCAATTTCGTCCACAACTGATTGGTCCTCTTGTTGCTCCATGCGACTTTTTCGTTTGGCAACTGCAGCTTTCAGAGCCTCGTGATTCAACTCATGGCTTGATTTGGCTGTAAGTAGAAGAAAAAAAAATGCAGCTTTCAGATCACACATTCAGGCAAACAAATGCTTATCATTAAAGATATGAGACCTCCATTAGCTTGTTAAAACAAAATTCATGATGGTATCTATTGTGTTATATCCACAAGTTTAATTCTTTAACGAATCACTTTCCCTGATGTTGAGTGAGTTGATAAAACTGCTCAAGATCAAATGTATAGCCAAGCTCACCACTGGCATGTTGTGGTAAAAAAAACTGAATGAGCAAAACCTACTCACTGTTACCACAACACCATAATATACAACACATTTAAAATGAAATGAAATACAAAGAAAACTTTCTATATCACACAGATTATCTTGTTACAACTGTACCAAACATATGAGAGTAACCAGCACACTTGAAATACCAGTCTCCAGACATAATCAGCTCAGTTAACTAAAACTGATACATGTATTTTGAATGATAAACAAAACGTGTGAACACCTCTGGCACGAAAAAGCGATCATTGTTCCATATATACATCCCTCATCCATCCATCATACCTCTACTGTCTCTACTATTTTCTTGTCAGTACTGTTCCATGTCAGTTTTTTCACGTATGTTCAATCTCTTTACAAAGTGTTACCTAAGCAAGATATGGCTCAAGACCCCCAGCCCCCAACCAAAAAAAAAAACCCTATTTTTTCTATACTGATTAGTTCAGAAGTTCAGCACCAACAATTTTGTCATTGCATGCTAAATGCAAATCTAATGCAAGACTGCAAAGTTTTTTTTTCTGTTGGAACAGCATTAAGAAAAGAACCATGTGGTTGCCAATACCACTGCAGCTGCTCAATCAAATGATTAAGTAAAAGAAATGATGATTGAAAAAAACAAAATTCGTAAAAATTTTTACTTACTCGTCGGTATACTTTTCACGTCTGACACTCTGGGTCCCTCAGTTTCCAGTCTGTTTCGTCTCTCAGCTACTGCAGCAAGGATGTCCTCTGTGGACACTCGGTTTGGTAGCACGGAGGCGGCATCGTTTTCTTGCTGACGTCGTCTGACTAAAGTAGAGTTGGCACTGCTTGCTGGTGACGAGGACATGCCCAGTGTGGCAGGAAGAGGTGGGGCTGGTGGTGGGGGAGGACCAGGGGGTGGAGGTGGGGGAGCATCCCCCCCAATATTAATTCTAGAACCGCTGTCAGATTTGCTCATAGAAATGGCCGAAGTTGAGGATGACGAATACAAACGGTTGTTCTTCTCTCCTGTCTCTCCACTCAAGTTGGATTGAATGGATGAGCGTCTTGAACTCTCGGCACTTGATGGTTGTGATGGTGTTGCCATGACAATGCCCGATGACCTCCTGGAGCTGGACAAACTCTGGACTGGTGATGCCAGGGTGGTTTTCTCCTGTACGCGTGGAGAGAGAGGAGAAGACTTTGCACTGCTGTTCGAGCGTGGAGACGACTGGTTGCTTGAAGATGTTGCATTCACTGGTGGTTTATTGCTTCCTTTGCTGCTGTCATTGGTGATGGAAATCACTGTGACTGACCCTCGGTTTTGTCTCACCACGCTGCTGCTTTTTGATGTGTCACTACCTGCTCTTGGGGCACCATGATGAACTTGCCCTACGTTACTGAAGACGGGCTTCTCATCGTCACTATCATCGTAATCCGGCTCTGGTTCATACACTACACCAGACCCATCCTTTCTGTTCTTCTTCACATCCACTTTATCAGGACGAATGCCTGCGGTAACTAACACTGTAGCATTCGGGTATTTCTGAATGAACTTCTGGGCATTCTCCATGACATGCTCATCTGCAAATGAAATACTTTTGTCCATGTTTTGATTAGCAACATTCCTCTTGTTATTTTTCAGTATGGTCTGTTCTGGAGGAGGCACAACGCCTTTTGGATTATCCACAAGTTTGGCATTGATTCCTGGTCTGAAGCTTGACTCATAAGATGAATCTGCAGCCTTACGGCTTTGAATTTCTGCTGACACATTAGCATAGGTTGCGTCTTTCCCTCTGGTGTTGATCCTGACCACTTCAGGGGTTGGTGGAGCTCCAGGGGCAGTTTTCTGATGGACAGGCATCCTATCTGGCAACTCTGGTGTGGACGATCCACTATGTCTCCCACTATAGATACCTTTACCGCCAGCCACAGCACCAACAAGACGAGAAGATTCCGATGTAGGAGATGTCTGCAAGGCTCCTGAATATATGGCAGCATGGGGTGGTGGTGGTGGAGCGCGACCTTTTGTCCAAGAGCCAGAAATTTTGCCAACTGCATAATGTCCATTGTTACCTTGTGAGTGATCCACAGCTGACAAGATATCAGGTGTGCTTTTGGAGCGTTCCATGGTCTGAAAACAAAGAGGATAATAAGTTACATTTCTAGGCATGCATGAGGCAAGCAAAACATTGTTGAGCTTCTTAATCAGTGTCCAATGGGACTACACCATTCAGTTTTGAGTAGAAATTGGATATATTCAAACTGATGCCATTCAATTTTGGACTATACCTTCAACAATAAAAGAAACAACAAATAAAAATAGGTTCCTATCAACATCATAACAGTGAAGGATTCTTGATACTATGAGCAGACTTTTACCCATCCACAAGCACTGTATCATTATTTGCACAAGACAAATTAGACAAGGTGATTATTGTACCCTTATGTAGGCTAACCACTTTGTATCTTTCATGTCTTAATGATAAAACTTATCATATCAATGAATAGTGCAGAGTGCAATATATTCATTATCAAGCTACTGTACTCTAAACCAAACTCAGACAGATGTTGACATTATTAATTTGATACCAAGATACAGTTTTATTATTAATCTGATGCCAAACTGTACATTTCTTAGACAGTGGCTATTTCAATTTGGGCAATGTAGCCTAAATCCTCTCTATACTGTGGCCAACTTTGCCCACAATAAGTTTGTAGTTAACTGGACAAACCTAACTCAAACCTTTTCCCTACTCTTAGCCCAGAAAACTTGAAAATTCATTGTGCAAACAAAAGCCAATTTGGCCCTGCGGTGCAAATAGTTACTTCCAATTTTTGGTAAGTAGAAATAAACCCTTAGCAGCATCCACACAGAATTCATCATCTGAATGATGAACCCCAGTATACTCTAAACTGCATTTTCTGCTGCTGTTGTTTTTTTTTTACATTTATTTGAGATGTACTTTGAACCATTTTTTTGGGTTAAAACTCAATCGTCCAAAGGCATATTTCTATCCTGATGAACCAACATATCATACATGATTAATCAACCAACAGCTCACTTGAGTGGTGTATCTCTAGTGCATAGTGTCACCGTGTATGACAAAATGACGAACGGGGGTGGGACACTTCAGTTCATCATATAGATGATGAATTACTGTTCCTTCCTCACCGAAATTTCATTATAACTTTTGTTTACCTGAGATGCAGACTTTTTGTGGTACTTTTTAATTCTGGCTTCTGCAGGGCTCATGTAATCTCGACTGCTCTTGGTGTTTGGACTCGGTGCATTCCCCGGCTCTCCAGGCATCAAACCCTCATAGTCCACCACAGACACACGTTTGACGGTGTGAGATGCCCTGACCGAGGCCACTTTGGGATCATCTGCTGCTTGCAGACCATGTAAGGAATGACGTCGTAGGACTTCTTGGCCTTCAAACTCTGCAATGGCTGCATCCAGTTTTTCTGTCGAGGAGAGAACAAAAAAAAGGCTTCAGTACAGCTTCACATGCTTCAGTGAGAATAAAACTTCATGCACTTCAGTTTAAAATTCCAGATGCCCACCTCTATTATGTTCTACCAAATGATCTACCATCCAATGTTACTACTCCTATTCAGATCCATTACAGTTCTAGAATTTTCAAATTGCTTCTTCAGTCTTCATTACAATTATTTTTCTTCTGTTACATACCTATATCTATTGTCTGCTTTCTGTATTGATTAATTAGTCCCAGTTATACCTGTATCATCCATTGCTTGACACTGAATTCTAAGCCCAGTTCCTATATGTAATTCCGATTTTCAGTTCCATACAGAAGATTAATTTAACCAATTTTTTTCCCATTCCATGGGAAAGTTGATATCATCTACTGCACAGTGTCATACATGCATTTCATCATCTTGTCTTACTTCTCTCACACAGAAACCAACCCAAAACTCACCTATTTCTGCAAGTCCTTCTGTCATTGACCTTGAACTTGCCTTGCTATAGGACAGGGAGGTGCGAGGATCTCGCTGCGGGGGCAGGGGAGCAGCTGTAAACAACACAAAAAAAGAAACAAAAATGTCATTGGACCACAACAATTTGCTGGATGGGGTCTCCTGTCTAATTTATTAGGGGTAGATGTGCATACCGTACTGACACAAATGGAAGTGTGCAAACTGGTTCAGTGACTTGAGAATCTCGAGTGTTTCACCATTGGCAACGGGATTGAGGTAGACCTAGGTGTAGCATAGTTTTCAGTTATTGTAAGCACTAGCTTCACCTTCCTTGTAGATGTTCATGACCAACTGCATCAAGTCATTATAAATAAAGTTCACTGCTTTTACATGAACCCACTTCAGTATTAACTTAAGACACTGAACTATCATTCACAAAATGAGGAGGGTGTACGTGTATGTGTGCAGGGTAGGACGGGGTGGGGTGGTGGGGGGGGGGCAGTGTGTCATTTTCGTGGAAAAAAGACAACAGGACGAACATTTGGAAGGGATGGACGTTGTGGTTGAATGAATTTCAGCGACATCACGTAGACCCCAATTTCATTTTATTGCGTGTTGAATTGTGCGCCAATGCCTAAGAATAGACATGGATAACCTACGGCTCGCGACCCGGATCCGGCCCGCCAAACAGTTTTTGCTGGCACCCGCGGCTTGATTGAAATTACTGAACACACCGGTCTTTGAGCTGTAGGAAAATCACTCATCAATTTATTTTTGATCATGCAGGTTGAACACATTCTTCATCATGTTCCGATCACGCGACTCAATCGAATCGATCGCACTTTACAGAATACTAGCTTGCAAAAAACGCAAATGACATGTATGTCATTTACAGAAGGGCCTTAATATGAGTTCGGGATGTCCGGCCCCCTGCATCTTCGAGCCTCACATTTGTGAGTGGATCTGACGAAACCTTGCAAAAAACGCAAATTACATGTATGTCATTTACAGAAGGGCCTTAATATGAGTTCGGGATGTCCGGCCCCCTGCATCTTCGAGCCTCACATTTGTGAGTGGATCTGACGAAACCCGGCTTAAGGTGAAAGACCAAATTCCCAAGAAAACCTCTCTAAAGGGGGACAATTTTTTTTTCTAGGGAAATTGAAATTTGCTTGTAACATGAAAGATTGATCATTTTTCTGCATTCAGTTAAAATATTTGCTTATAATCGCCTTAGAAATATTTTAAAATATTGATATTGATTTTTTGAAGAGGTATAAAAGTTTCACCTTTAGTCCGGTTTTTGTTACACTTAAAAGCCCCGAATACGAAACATAAATAAAGAACGTGCACCCATATAGACCATGAAGGGCGCAAAGTGGCCGTTATTGTGCCGAGGCGTCCTAAAGCCCAAACTCCAACTGAAACTCAAAGCCCGGTTTTGTTAGATCCACCCACATTGTATCAGATCTGGCCCCATACTATGATGTAAGGTTGCTCATGCCTGTTTAAGAACAAGAATGGTATCCCAACAAAAGACAATGAAAAGTGTGTCATATCCTGAATTCATAGGATGTCCGGCAGATCAAGGATTTGGGGAGGGGCCCGATTCCTTTTACGATAAACATGTCCGGATGGTTAGAAAGATTACTAGTGGCCTACATAGCACCGTGTTTAAAATACAGAAGTGTACTTAACACGGAAAAGAAAACACTGCACGTATTTAAGATACAAAAGTGTACTACATACTGACAATAAAACATTGCACTGAGCCCTGAAGTGTTTTGTTTAATCACGCCAGCACCTGTTGGGTTTTCCCATGTGGGCTGAAAAGATCGAAACATGCGCAACTTCAAAACATGAGGGCAGAGTTTGACTTGGACTGAAGTGTGGGAAGGAAGAGAAATTATATCATTAATATTCAATACAATTGGGTATAATCTTGTGACCTACTCTATTGTATCTTATCTATCAGCCGTGACCCCTCCCCCTGCCGGGGAAAAAAATGGCAAAAGGAACATTTTCATTTATGACGCACCATTTAAACAAAACCCGCCTATTAAACATACAAAAATGCACTGATGCGCCTCTTTGCGCCTCCTGCTTTTTTTTATTTTTAAATGTTATGCGTCCCCTGTACATCACAAAAGCCCGAAACTCGGCTCAGGATAAAACGTCGGCACATGTTTTGCATTGTGTTCGACATTTCCAAAATGACGAGGGCCGAATGCAAAGTTCATGATCTTCCCAAAGGAAATGTCTCATGCATCAGTAATAATTAAGATAAAATGGTCTCAGCTGACCGATCTTCTTAATGAATGAAACACGTACAACATCCTTCAGGTCACTGACGAGCACAAACAGTGTTAAATAAATATATATATGGCCTTTAGCGTCTTTACAGACGGTCTTAGCAGCTAGAATATTCACTTTCACTTTGACTGACAGCTTCTCTCGTGGCTTATTCTACCAATGTTTGACCCGAGAGTGCGATGGCAGTGATTGCAGGTCAGTCTTTTTGGTTCACTTTGGCGAGTGTTTTCATTCCGCCTCTGTCGTTTTGTCAGGTATGTTTCTTTTGCCTTGAAGTCTATTGCGAGCGTGCCACTGCGCAATTTTTGTCTCCATCTGCTTCGATCATTTGCAAGGTTCTCCCATTCATTGGGGTCGATGTTGAATGCTTTCATCGTGACCTTGCAAGTGTCTTTGAATCGCAGATGTGGCCTACCTCTGGGTCGGTTGCCAGTAGCAAGTTCCCCGTAGAGAATTTGTCTGGGGATGCGATCATTTTCCATACGGTGGAGATGTCCAAGCCACCGCAGTCTTTTTTTGCCTAGGAGAGCCTGAGTTGATGGAATGTTGGCTCGGCTCAGAACTTCGATATTTGAGATCCTGTCTTGCCACTTGATCTTGAGAATTTTGCGTAGGCAGCGCAGGTGGAAGGAGTTGAGGGATCTTTCATGTTTGGAGTAGGTGGTCCATGTCTCTGAGCCATACAGCAGGGTGCTTAGGACGCAAGTTTGGTACACGAGTACCTTTGTTTTGATGGCCAGCTTGCTATTGTTCCACACCCTTTTTGAGAGTTTGCCAAAAGCTGTGGCCGCCTTTCCTATTCTGGCATTTATTTCAGTTGGTATGTCTGTGCTACCACTGATGGTTGAGCCTAGGTAGCAGAATTTTCCCACTTGCTCCAGAGGAGAGCCATTCAGCATGATTGGGTTGGGGTTTCTCAAGCCTTGTGTCAAAACTACAGTTTTTGAGACACTGATCTTTAGCATGAATTTGTCACAGGCTTTGGCAAGGCTATTGATGAGAGCCTGGAGCGTGGTTTCATCGTGGGCCACGATTGCAGCATCATCTGCGAAGAGGAGCTCTTGTAACATAATATGCTCTGTACGAGATTTTGCTTTTAGTCTGGCAACATTAAAAATGGAGCCGTCCACTCTGGTGTTAATAAGTACTCCACCTGAACATTGACCAAAGGCATTCTTGAGTAGGGCTGCAAAATATATACCAAATAAGGTAGGAGCAAGAACACATCCCTGCTTCACACCGCTGTTTACAGCAAATGAATTGGATGTGCAGCCCTCAAAGTTGACACATGCCCTCATGTCAGTGTGGGAGGATGCAATAAGTTTTAGCAATGTTGGTGGACAGCCTATGGATTTAAATAAATATAAGGCCAGACGATGACGTAAACTGATAAGCGGCCAAATTTGGAGACAAATGGTGAGGGTATGTTTTGTTCACATAGTGAAATATTCAATATATAGGCCTATTCAGCATTGACAGCTGCTGTGAGAGAACATGTTACTGGGCGAAAAAACGCAGGATGCATGTTAAAGAAAATGCGTATCAAAATATGCCGCCTATATCGCGGGTGTAAAGAAAACTGCAGCACATTCATTTCGATAATCACCAAGGTTAGTCTCTTTTCCTTGAAGGTATTTTTAAAAATGTAACACACGAAAGACACGGAATAAAACAAGTAAATAACCAGCAAATTTAACATCAGATGTTCTAGAGGCAAGGTGCTCGCCTCTCATACCAAAGGTTCAAAACCCGGCTGGTGCAGGCATGTTGGAAGTTTGGGATTTTTCTCATATTTTCGCGTCCCTGATCCTATTGTGGTGGGGGGGGGGGTAGGATCGAGTACCTAGTCTTCTCGGATAAGGCCGAAAAAATTCGGAGGGCCCGTGTGCACGTTGCGCACGTTAAAGATACCTTGGCAGTTGGAAATCGAAAAGAGCAGGCCGTACAGGCCGCTGCCAAAATTCATCCCTAGCATCCCCCCCCCCCCAAAAAAAAAACCACACTGCCGACCGGCGCTGCACTGTGGCGACGACGTGTCTGCTCCAGTTGTAACTGGGTGCAATGACACAAAGGCAATTTCCCAAATGGGATTAAAGTAGTTTACAAATACAAATACAAATACAACAATGACAATTCTCTAACAAATCACCCGCAAACTACATGATACATCTCTGATGGTGTGTTGAAAGGGGAAACCACAGGGGGTGGCGGGAGGAATAAAAGACACTAAACCTGGGTTACATTTCTCTTTGTCCTTGAACTATCCTATTGGGGGTATTTTGGGAAAGGTATGCAATTGTGGTTGACAGTAACCGTCCTGACAAGCAAACGGTTGTATGTAAACAAATTCAGCGATGCTGCACCTGATAAAACTATTACTATTACATGTACATTGTACTATGAGGAGATGACTGACACTCAGATGTTCATTTTCAACCGATTTAATGTAGATGTTCTCTTGAGTGACGCATACAACAAGCTGAGGAGTTTCTAGGGGGTGAATTTGGAGTGTAGGGGGGGGGGGGAGAGACAGAAGGATGAATGCGAATGCAAGTATTCTGGTGTTCAACCCCCCCCCCCCACCCCCCTTCCCCGATTAATCTACATTAGGGAATGAATTACTAAACCTGTCACTATATGTCCCCGATATGCGCATATGTGGAGGTTTGTTGAGTTGGGCTC